>CM030935.1:5482983-5495609 GCA_018136815.1 Isochrysis galbana
TCCTCATCGAAATCTAAAAAGCCTCATAAGGACAAGAAGAAGACCGCCGCCGCCGCCGCTATAGCTCCCCATCTTCTTCGTCCTCCCAGTCCTCATCTCCGGTCTCCAGCCCGCGTTCGTCCAACTACTCGTCGACCAGCGATTCGGATTCCGACGGATCATCCGAATCTACGGACTCGCGCCGCAAGCCTCGCCGCGCCAAGGGTAGCCACTATGCTACCTCAGGCAAAGGTTATCATACTAAGGAGGGACGGCCGTCTATGATGGCCCCGAAGGTTTACATTCTAACTCTCGCCGATCTCTCCGCCCCCACGCTTCTAAGTCCAAGTCAGGCCAGCACAGTAACCGGGAGAGTCGACGTCACGCTAAGCGCCACGCCGCTCCTCCCGCGGACCCAGCCCTGTCTGATGAGCCGGACATTCTTGAACAATGGCTACGCACTATGGGCGCCACGGCAAGGCCTACTCCGATCCGCTATGCCCCACTCGAATACCAGGTGATGGCGGCCCGTGAGGTCCCTCTGGTGAGTCCTGGCATGCTCGCATCATTTACACGACTCGCACTTACGAAATGGGTGCGCGCTCGTACGTTCGTCCGCACTAAGGGCGGCACTCGCGATGCTAAGTCTAGCCTCGAGAGCCTCCAGTCGCTGCGCTTCCCCGCCGACCTTCGCTCTACCGATCCGAACAAGGCGGCTGCTTCCTGGGATGGATTCCGCATGCAACTGATCCGCGCACTCGAGGGCTCACTCACCTCGGGCGTGGACTGGCAGGACGCTCTCAATGGCCTCCTCCTCGCCGCTCGCGATCCAAAGAAGGCCACCCTCGCATCATGGCCTATGTCCTCGATGCGGTAGGGACTCGGTCCTCTGCGCTAACCCGTGCTTGCATGCCGACGTGCTGATCGCAAAGTGCGACCATCATTCGCGCCGGGGCAAAAGGTTTCGCCAAAGAGACTGCGTCCGCGGAATGGGACCGTTGCACCACGCGCTCGGAGGCGAGGACTTAGTGACTCTTGCCACTCGGTGACCGACGCCTTTGTTCGCAAGATGAACGATCCGACGGTGACGGCCGCTAACGTCTTCAAGTTTCCTGCCTTCACGCACGAAATCAACGAGCGATTCGACGCCTGCGTCAAGCCGACGAAAGCGACCGCGCACGGGGAGCGGAGAACTCGTTCGAGTTCCTCAAGCGTGGAAGCGAGGCATAGGCGGTCGCCGCAGGAGACGCGCCGCATCACTCGCTCTCTTGCATCTCGATCGCGCGCATGGTGCTGGCTCCAGCGGAGCAGGCACGTGCTGAGGCTTCGCGGAGCAGCAAGCAGGTGGACGGTCCGCTCACAATCGCCCACATCGACGACGTCGTCCGGATGGTAAGGATCGCCTGGGTTCTCGAAGCCGGCTCCGGACAAAGCGACAAACCTCGGCCGCTACTCCGGAAGCGGCCGCGGCTCCGAACTCGAAATAATCGCAATGGAGATCGGTCCCACCAGGGACGCACCGACCACACCAGGGAGCCGCCTCCCAAGTTGGAGGGTGGACTCCCACCTCTCGACGCACCGCCATCGCAAAAGAGCCGCCGCTGCGCGCCGCCTCGGACAACCTCGGCCATCCCGAGGGCGCCAAATGGGATTTGGAATCTTGGCGTAATGCAAGGTGATTTCGACCCGATGTCACGCTATTGTGGGCACGCTGATTTGGCTGCTTCATTCGCTAGGGCCCGTCCGACCGACGCGTCATGAAGGTGCCTCGCACGCAGCGCCCTACGTCTGAGGGCGGCGTATGGACCACAGCCACCGGCTGTGCCTATTGTGCCTTCCGCCCCGCTCCTCCCGATCACGATACGGCTCCCCGACCACCCCGACAATTGGCGATATGGGACAGGCGATGGCGCCCATTCGCCGTACTACTGCCAGCCGTTCATCGCTTCCTTTGCGAGGGCGAGCCGGAGATCCCGACGCCCACCGCGCCTACCTTCGTCGTCTCGTCGTCCTCGGCCGCAACCGCCGTTAGGGAATAGGCGAGGCCGCCGCCATATGCTTCGTTGACTTCTCAATTCCTCGGCGGCCTGGACCGCCACCCCTCTCGCTTCTCGATACTTCTGTCACTCCCTTTCGCGTTTCATTTCGTACCTCTAATGTTTCGCCTCTCCGATCTACGAGCTCGCCGTCCCTCGGGCGGCTGAGCAAAGCTTCTTGTTGTCGTTCCAACCTGGGGATGCTACCCTAGGTTGCGATGCCGTCGTTCCCGAAGTTCGCGTTTTCGTTTCAGTCGTTCAATCTATCCGGAGTCACCCTCATCTGCTCATATGTGGTGGGACGATTCGACTCCGGGAGTCCCGTTCTCTCTCGCCGTTCGTTCGCTACCTCCTTCGTCGCTCTCGTCGTCTTCGAATCATTCGTTCAATGCTCTCGATTACGAGCGCTCAACGCTAACTCTTGCCTTGAGCGCGTCGCTGCCGACCGTCTGCTGTCGCCAGTCAAATCCTGGATGGACTGGCCGATTGTTCCCTCGAAACTCGCCGTTAAGCTGCCTTGGCCGTGCCAGCGAGGTTAGCCCTCCGGATGGACGGTGGCCTACACGCTCGCTGCTCGCCGTTGGCTCGCTCCGCTACGATGGTTGCGCCAACCCGATTGGGTTGGCAACCGATACCGACTAGCTCGTTTGAGGAATCGTTCGTTGACGGAGGGGTATTCGCCAATATGCCTCCGTTGTACAACGCGCATTCCGTCGATTGTTCCGTTCTCAGCCTGCTCTATTCTCGTCCGAATCTCTTCCGGCTCAGACGGCTCGACATTGGCCGCGCGTCTCCGTCGATCCCGGTCACTCGCAATCCCGTATACGTTTCCGCTGTCGTTCCGCTTTGCCAGTTTTCAGTGTGCTGACTTTGGTTCCGGCCGCTGAAGATTTGCTCATACATCTCGCGCGCACTCGCCCTTCCTTGAAGGAGGGCGAGACCTCTCGTACGTTATCGATCTCGCTTTCCAACGCGCCGCGCTCACGGTGCGCGCACGTAATGCCGAAAGATATTGCGAGGCGGCGCAGCTTGTTCTGCGCCTAGCCGATCGCCTGAGTCTCCAGCTCAGGTGCTACCTATCCACTTCGACGAAATTTGTGTCACACTCAGAGACGTAAGGCGTGACGTCGAGGCCGTGCAGACCGACGGCATCTCGCCTCCTCGCGTCTTGATTATCGGCGAGACGAGTGGAGTAGTCTCGTCCATGTTTTTGCTTGCTGCGCTGATGTAGCGACGTGCGATCTGTTCCCGTCCGAAGTCGATTACGTTCCGCACTTCGACGGGGACGCGGATTCGTCCAAGACCTCGGATGGGACTTGATTATCGCGAACCGCCGTGCACTTATCTCTCGAACGCTGGCTTGAGGTGGATCCATTCCAACCGCAGCGTATGTCTGATACGATTTCGGCCGTCGCGCAATTTCGCCGTCGCTTGAACGCCAGGGCTCCGTTTCTGGCGGTGGAGAACCGAAGATGCACCACTATGCCAAGTCGCTACTCGGGGGTCTCGAAGCCACGCAATACGTCCATCCATGGCAACATGGAACGGGACATACTAAGGCTACGGGGCTCTACCTTTCGCCCAGCCTTCCTCCGCTCGTGCCGACGTGCATTGTTCTTGGTCGCCAGCACGCAATGGCAAACCTCCCATGTCCCCTCATCGCGGTCGATGCGCAGCCGCACTTACGTGGGTATCGCGGTGCGATGGCGATGCAGTGGATGCCGTCGTCCTCGACTATGCCGTCGTACTCCGACTCGTCCGGCCGCGTCCGCCGCCTCCTCCTATCTCAGGCTCGTGACCTGCAATCAAGCCGGTTGGCGGCTCAGGCTGGTTCCAATTCTGAGCCTTCGAATGTTTCGAGTGTCGCCGCGATTGATAGGGAGTGGCGGCCGTGGCTAGGGTCGCCCGCTCGTCGTTGTTACCCGTTCGTCCCGCTCGGATGATTCGTAAGGTCCGCAACCGCTGGCGTGTATGGACGGCGGTGCGCGGTGCGCACGGCTCGATCTCGTATGCCTGGCTGCCGTTGTCTCCGTCGCTAGCGTCGGCTCTCGACGCAGAGGTCCGCCTTCATTCGCCCGCGGTGGAGGAGGAGCCGTTGCCGATCCTTACTCCCTCTCCCTCTCCCTCGTCCTCGTCGCCGTTTGTGCCGATGCCTCCTCTCTTGGAGACGTGTGCCTCCGTTTCCTTTCCGGACACGCTTACTCCAGAGGGTTGGCATGCCGCTTGCGTCTAACCTGGTCAGGCCAGGAACGCCTTGCTCTGCTTCCGACGCGCCATCTCGCCTAGGCTTGGGTGCCTTGCCGGACCTGCACCCGCCGCTGCCTCCGCTCGACCGCCCCGCTCGCCGCTCCGTTGCTGAGGTCATTGCCGACCATAAGCAGCGGCACGCCGCCTTCGTTCCTCGGGTTTCACGCCTGTTCTCAACCAGCCTGCTGTCGTCGCTTCTGTGACCAGGGAGGTACCGGCGAGGCTTGTCTCCGACACGCCGCCGAGCCTCTACCCCCGTCACTGCCTATATGTTCGCGATCTTATCGTTTGCCGTCAATCCGCTACGGGCCCTACTCGTTATATCGTCGATTCCGCTCTCGCCGTCAACAAGACTCTCGCCGACACGGAAGCCGGCCCCTCGGTTGTGACCACCGAGTTGTTGGCTGCATTGCCCCGCGACGCTTGCGTCTTGATCGAACACGCTTCAGACCGACCTGCGTCGTCGGACCGGACGGTAACCCCCTCCGCACTCGCGGCTACGCTACGTTGGTCTTCTCCCTCTCGGTGTCGAATTCCGGCACCGCTTTCTCGTCGTCGAAGGCGCGCCTATGCTTCTCCTAGGAAACGATTTCTTGGAAGCATACGCCGCCTGTATCGAACTGTCGCCTGATGCGAAACGTGATGGCCGCTTGACCCTTGTGGTCAACGATCGTCGCGTTCCATCCCTCGTATCTACTCGCCCTCGTATCTCTTCGGCACCGCTAGTCGCTATGATCTCCGCGACTCGCCTCAGGCGGATGACTCGCCGCTCGTCCCCATCGCGGACGATCTCTCATCCTGCCAGGCTCACGGCGAGTCGCCGCCGGCGATGCCGTCTTCGATTCCATTGCCGCCCCTCGATCCGAGCTCGAGCCGCCCCCTCGTTTCGACTTCACTCGCAGTCCTCCTTCGTCTCCTTCTCCCTCGTTCGCCGCTGTCGATGTCGAGCCGCTTTTCGCAAAGGGATCCCCGTCGTCGGCTGCCTCGTTGAAAGAGTTTGCTCTGTACACCAGGCAGCCCATCACCATCCCGCGCGATCGAAGGGTACGTTCTCTGTTCGCCTACCTCTAGAGGTCATCGAGAACTACCCCGACTCCGCCATCCTCGTCGACCGTCTACCGCCTCGTGATGGCCTCGATTCTCCTCCAATGGTCGCCACTAGCGTCGAAACTCCAACTCCGGAGGGAGAGGTGTTGATCACCGTTTGGAACTTGGCGCCACGACCTGTAACTCTTCCTGCGTACTCGCCGGTGGCGTCAGCTCACATCGAGTACAAGTTGCACGAGGCGCGGTCGACAGCCGCCGGTGATGGAGACGACCCCGAGTCCTCGCTCACCGAGGCACAGCGCGCGCTCCTCGACGCTATCACCATTGACCCCGACAAGCAATTGTCGCCGTCCAGAAGCAGCGCGTACGCTGCCTGCTGGCACGGCATATCGACGCGTTCGCCCTCGACCCGAAGAACCCTCGGCACACGCACGTCATGGAGGTCGAGCTGCCTCTCCTCCCCGGTGCTACAGCCCACCGACACGCTCCGTCCAAGATGGGTGACGAGGGCCGCGCCATCGTCGACAAGCACGTCGCCGAGATGGAGGCGGCGGGCATCATCCGCAAGTCGAATTCGCCTTGGGCTTCGCGGGTCGTCCTAGTCGGCAAGAAGGACGGATCCGTTCGCTTCTGCGTCGACTATCGCGACACGAACTCGAAGCTTCGTATCTCGGACAGCCCTCTACCGCTCACCGTCGAAGCTATCGATCGTCTATCCCGAGGCCAAGGTTCTCGAGATTCTCTCTTTCTCTGCTTGCTCGATCTCGCCTCCGGCTTCTGGTGTCTGCCCATCAAGGAGGAGGACAAACCCATCACGGCGTTCTGCACCCACCGCCAGAAGTACGAGTTCAATTACCTCCCGTTCGGCGTCCAATCCGGCCCTTCCTACATGTGTCGTCTCATGGACGCGGTGCTCCAAGGCCTCGCATGGGAAATTTGCATGCCGTACCTGGACGACATCGGGATTTGGTCGACAGGTACAGGCAGCACGCTCGAAGAACGCATCGACGCCTCATTCGAGCAAATGCTTCACCGTCTCGATCTCGTCCTCGAGCGCCTCCGGTGGGCCGGTCTCTCGTGTAAGGCCTCCAAGTGCATCTTGTTCGCTATCAAGGGCGAGTACCTTGGGCACGTCGTTTCTCGTCGTGGTCTCGAGATGGACCCCAAGAAAGTCGAGGCGGTACGCTCGATTGATCCACGTCACATCAATTCGCTCGAAAAGGTCCGCTCGTTTCTCGGTCTTTGCTCGTACTACCGTCGGTTCATCAAGGGTTTCGCGCACGTCGCGGCACCTCTCACCGACCTTACTCGTACGGGCGTCTATGTGGCTACGTCTCTCAGTCACCTGAGTGTCAGACAGCGATCCGTCGCCTCATCGAGCTCATCACGTCTGCTCCAGTGTTGGCGGCGCCTCGTCACGACAAAGAGTTCATCGTCAAAACGGACGCGGCCAGTACCCTGGGTATTGGTGGTATTCTGTCGCAAGTCGACGATCATGGGCACGAGCATGTCGTCGCGTATTACGGTCGCCGCCTCACCGCCGCGGAGCGTCATTGGACCACCACCGAGGTGGAGCTTCTCGCCGCCCTGGAAAGCATTCGCACTTGGCGACCGTACCTTTGGGGCCGGCACTTTCGCCTCGTCATCGATCACCAAGCGCTCCGTTGGTTGCACACCATGAAGGACACCGTCCAGGGTGGGCCGGCGTCGCGCTTGATGCGATGGGCGCTCAAGTTGTCCGAGTACCGCTTTACCGTCGAGCACAAACCTGGCGCGAACCACAAAGACGCTGATGGAGTGTCGCGCTTGGTGGCGGCAGACGACGAGACGTCGGAGACGTCCGCTCCTAAGCAGGGGGGTGGGCAGCTACTAGCCGCCGTCGTCCCTAACTCTCGCTCCACCACGGCATCGGATGGTCAGCCACCAGCCGTCGCCGCCTCTCGTTCTCGTACCACCACGGCCTCCAGTCTGCAAGCCGACGAACGATCGTCCAGGTTGTCCTCTACGACCAGGGATTCCATCAACATCTCCTACCTCGACGTCGGTACACCCAACGCCGAGGCGCTCAAGGAGGCACAGGCCGAGGACCCTGACTGCCACGACCTCATTCGCTTCCTCTCCTCGTCTCCTCACAACCCCGATCTCGATCACCGTCGCTTGCGCTGGCTCAGTCGTGAATCTTCTCGATGCCTGTTGCGATCTGGACTACTCTACCGACGAGTGCCAACGAGGGATGGCGAGAAGCTTTGCCTCTACGTGCCGAAGACGATGCGCCGCGCCTACCTCGAAGCCTTTCACGACCACCTGTGCCACCTCGGCGACAACCGGATGGCGCGCCTTCTACGCGACCGATATTTTTGGCCTGGCATGAACGCAGACGTCTGTGAGCACGTTCGCCAATGCCACGAGTGCACCTTAGCTAAGCCTCCCTTCCGTCACCTCGCAGATCCAAAGGGACCGCAGGTCGGCGCCTATCCGTTCGACATCGTCTTCTGCGACGTCGTGTCGATGGCTCCCACGCACGACTTCATCAAGGGCTCTCGAGGCTTCGACAAGCTCCTCGTTTTCGTGGACTCGCTCACTCGTTGGATCGAGGCGGCCCCTCACAACGGCGACCCCTCGAGTGCCGACGCACTTCACGCCTTCATGTCGTACGTCGTCTCTCGGCACGGAGTACCAAGGCAACTTCGCTCGGACTCCGGCAGCAATCTCGCTAGTCAACTCACCTCGATCATCCTCGAGCGCACCGGCACCGACTTGCGGCCGAGCACACCTCATCATCACGAGAGCGTGGGCCTGGTCGAACGAGCTCAGCAAACATTGATCAACATGGCTCGCGCTACCGATGAAGGCGGCGGTCATTGGGTCGATCATCTCCCGTTCTTTCTAATGAGCATGCGCGCTTCAGCTAATCGCATTACCCGCATGTCGCCTGCTGCCTTGCTCTATGGCCGTGAGCTTCGCCTGCCTGCACAGCTTTCTGATCCACCTGACACTGGCCCACCTCCCGAGTTACCTCAGGAAATTCGCTCGTACGCTTGGAAAGTGCATTGTCGTTTAAAGGCGGCGTGGGCCGCGGCTTATGATGCAACTTTAGAATCTCAAGCCGACGCACTCGCCGACACGCTACGCACTCACTCTCCCCCCATCCAATTTGCCCCAGGTGATAGGGTGGTTCGCAAGATTCCAGGACACCGCAACAAGCTCCTCTACCACTACAGCGGACCATACCGCATTGCTGAGGCGCTTGGCGCTGGCCGCTACCGACTACGCGACCAAGAAAATCGCCTCCTCTCCGGGGAAGTGCATGTGACTAACCTCCGTCCCTACTATACCCTCACAGATGAAGACCCCGTCCAAAGAGATGAGTATCTGGTTGATTCCCTCCTTGACCGCAAGGGTCGAGGCGATTCAAGGCAGTATCTCGTCAAATGGCGTGGCTACGCGAAAGCTGCGGCCACATGGGAGCCGCTAGCCGAACTGCTTCGCCGCTGCGAGTCGCTCGTCACCGCCTATGATGATGCTCACCCCTCCCCGCCTCTTCGTAAGCCTCAGATGAGAAAGCGGGCTGCAGAATCACAATCTCAGACCGTCTCAACTCCGCCGACGTCGCACGCGATCGAAGCTCCCGTGGGATCCGAGACCACCGGCTCGGATCATCAGGCCCCGCGCCGCTCGCCTCGTCTCGCACCGTCCTCGCACAGTGGCCCCGTTGCTCATGTCTCCCATTTGCCCGTCTCAGCCCGCCCGTCTGTTGCCAACCCTGCAGGTCCAATGATGCGGCCGCAGCACGCGGTCTTCGTCCTCGGGCAGTGGTGGTACTCGTCGGGATCGTCGCGCGGTTCCCCGTGGTTTGGCTCCCACGCATTTGCGCACGATGCCCTTGCCTCGCCTACCTTCGTTCGCTGTCGCTCCGAGGCTCTCGCACGCCTGTCGCCATCGGATCGCACCCTCGTCTCTCTCCTCGATACACCCTCTGCGTTCTTCTGACAGTCGCGACTGTCACGCCCCTCCAGATATCTCTCAACGCCATCGTTTACGTATGATCGCGGTACGGGAACGTACGGGAATTCTTTTCCAGTTCCCCCCGCGGTCGCCGAATTTTCCCCCCGCGGCCGCCGAATAATTCCCCCCGCGGGAAGTGAGGTATGGCTCGCCCCCCTTTCGACCACGGAGGATGGATCTCCCTCCCCTTTCGCTGCGCTCTGTCAGGAGACCCCCGTACCTCGTCGTTTAGCTCGCGCGTGACGTGCCGAGCCCGTCGTGATATCTCGCCGCCTTTCGCCGTTGGCTGTTCGACTACTCATATATCGAAGAACAGGAGACGCCGCGTTGTAACTTGGGTGCCGCCACACCGCCCAAACATCCAGGTAAAACTCTCGTAAAAGAGAGAAGGGGATGGGTTGCAGCGTTGAGTCCTGCGGTCTGCCGCGCCGGCCGCCGATTCTACACCTTATCGTCCGGACGGGTGTGGTACTTCCTGTCTCTTCGATCGTCGCGCACTATTCTTATAGTTTGTCGTTCGCCGTTCGTCGTTCGTTCTTCGATTCTCGATTCTCGATTCTCGTCGTTCCGCGTTCTTCATTTCTCGTTCTTCGATTCTCGATTCTCGATTCTCGTCGTTCCGCGTTCTTCGTTTCTCGCTCTCGATTCTCGATTCTCGTCGTTCCGCGTTCTTCGTTTCTCGTTCTTCGATTCTCGATTCTCGTCGTTCCGCGTTCTTCGTTTCTCGCTCTCGATTCTCGATTCTTGTCGTTCCGCGTTCTCATCGGTCCTCGATTGTTCGTTGTTCGTAATTCGTAACTTCTCGATTTATTGTTTCATTCGCTCTTCGGATTTATTCGCTCTTCGCTCTTGGCTCATTCGGTCTCGTTCAGGATTGCTCTTCTGCCTTTCTCGTGGCTTGCTTGGAGCTCTCCGATGTCCGTTAGGTTCTCTTCTTTCCTCGCGGGACGCTCGATCCTAGCAGGGGGGTGTCGCATTCGCGAATCGACACTCGTTAGGCTTCGCTCTTCTCTTCGTCGTTCGGTATTTATCGTTATAATTCTCTCGTTCTCGTTCTCGGTCAAAAGCTTCGCTTGGATGCATGGGATCGTGGGTTGTGGAGCGCCCTCTCTCTTTCTCTCGAAAGAGAAGGGAAGTTTCCCTACCTTTCTTCCTCCCAGGCGCCTCGCAGATAGGTTTAATTTGCTATCTCCCCTGCGGTTCTTTATCTGCTTCTGGGGGCAATCAGGTTTAATTTGCGACCTCTTCGCATCTCCCCCTTAGGCACATCGCACTCCTTTCGTCTTATTTGGTAGGTCTCTTGGAATCCTGCGTAGCAAGATTGCCCCTCGATTCCGTTATGGTGCGATTCCCGTTCCAGACAAGATCGCCGACAGATCGCCCTTTGATCGTCGTCCGTTGTTGTCTGATCGGAGTGTTTGGGTTTGATTTCAGTCGAGTTATGTGAGAAAGTCGTGGGGCGAGAGTCGGGGTGTTTTCCTGGGTGTCGTTGTCCGTCGTCCTGTCGTCAGTCGTCATCCGTCGTCGCTCTCGCTCTCGTCGCTCTCGCTCTCGTAACACTCAGACCTTACAATCCCTCCTCACCTCGCCAGCCCCTGCCACCACAGCCCTCCTCACACTCACCCTCGCCTTTCGCCGCTCGTTCCATGTCGCTTTCGCCGCCGTCCTCGCCCTCGCTCAAGCCCGCCTGCCCGCCTTCCTCTGCTGACGGGCTTCAGCCCGTCAGCACCTCTGAAGTCGTCTCCTCCGCCGCGCCTGCCGCCGGCATGCATCCTTCCTCATTGCCCTCAGGCCCTATGGGCCAGCCCAATTCGTCATACAGATGCATCATAATACGCCAATGAGTCCGCCTTGCTAGCCAAATCGTCTGATCCTATCCCACATCAACCTCAAAGGGCGGTCCTAACAGCTAGCCAAGCCCTCAAGACAGCCAGATGCTACCGTTGTCAAGATTCTGGGCATCAAGCCAATGCTTGCCCCATCCCACCTACCACTACCACCTGACCACAATCCGTCACTATTAGTATTAGTGACTGGATATCAGCCCTACAATCCCACGCCGGCTCGCGCACGATAGGCGGTCGAGGTAAAGGTAAGGGTGGCAATTCTCACAACAATAAAGGAGGCCGAGGAAAAGGAGGGTCGGCGTACGTGCTATCTGACACAGACAAGACCGACGTTGCCGCACTCAGGGTAGGACCGAGGTATCTATAACAAAACACGACTTATGTTTAATCAGGAACCACCGTTTCCCCCTCCGCCGCCGCCCCCGACGTCCATGGGGAAGCAGACAGACCCCACGGCGATGGCGGAGCTGGAGGCGGCACTCACCGCCGCCGTGTCCAAGGCACTGCGCGACGGTGCGCCCGACATCGTCGCCGCCGTCGGTAGGGAGCTCCTCTCGCTCTCGGACCCGAGCGAAACCCTGCGGAGCCGACCGACCAGGCACGGCATGTGGTTCTTGGCCTCGCGCGCGCATATGCACAAGTACGAGGTGGAGGAGCAGTGCGACATCTACGAGGAGTTCTTCGCCCACCACCCCAATGGCCTTGACAGCTGCCGTAATTTCGTGGCAGTCCGGCTCAGCGAGCCGCAGGTCGAGAAGTACCATAGCGATATCCGCATGTCCTCGTATCGCTGGCGTGACGTGAGGGGGGTAGGCAGCACCGGCTCCAACTTCTCGATCCCCGGCAATTACGGCTGGTTCCTCGACCTGCTCGACGACCACGGCTGGCTTGGATGGATGGATTTCGTGGCGGTACGCTCTCCCGCCTTGCCCTGCTCAGTGATTGACTCAACGCATGACATTCCTTCCCCACCCCTTGTACAGAATATTGGTGTGAATGTGCCAGTAGCTGACACCCTGGCATACATGGGGCACTTGTATGCGCGGTGCATCACTATCGGCGAGTGGCTTTTCGACAAGGAGGCACTCCACCACGGCCTTGCGCGCGGCTGGATCTACCAAGAGAACGCCTTCGGCCCTCTTGACCCAACCGGTGTTGACAACCTCTTCGGATGCATTCGTACGGTTGGAAAGCGGTTACGAGCCGGGGACGATGGAGCCATCGACCAATTCATGGAATGGTGCGGAAGAGACGCCCTGGGAGGGCTGCTACTACGTCGAGGCTACAATGTGGCCTTGAACACGTTCACTTCAGACCCACCTCTGCGGAGCTCGGGAGACTACGGTGGCGCCCAGGCGATCATCCGTATGGCTGATCGGCTAGTGCGACGAATGGAAGGGGACGACGACTTCAATACAACAGAGGCATGGGAAAGCTTGGAAGCGCGCGCTCGCAAGAAGGATGG
>CM030935.1:5495709-5523209 GCA_018136815.1 Isochrysis galbana
GCTCGGCGCTGTATAGCCTGCCGCGGCTTTGGGCTTCTGAGCACGAGGGCCTCGGCCCTGCCCTCTCTGGCCATTCGCGTCGAACAGTCGTCAAAGCGGCCGAGGCGCTCGGCGCGGCCGAGGGACGGGCGCTTGAGCTTGTGCGCCGTGTGGCCGGCACGAATGCGATGGATCCTGAGCTGATGCGCGAGGCGATGGGCACGCTCCGCACCATCTCGGCACGTCACGCTGAGGTCAATGCCGCGTTACTGGCACGCCAGGCCTCGCTTGTCCAGCTGCCCTCTATAGAAGGCATTGGCCGTCAAGTTCATGTCGATGAGGAGCGACCGCCGTGGACCTTCCGGATGGACGACAATGAGTACGCTGCCGAATGGATGGCCCACGAACTGCGCAGACGAGAGGCGGAGGAAAATGAGAAGATCCGGCTAGAGGAAGAGGAGGAGGAGCGTCGACAAATCGAGATGATGCGCGCTGAGGTGCACGAGGCTAGCGTGCTGCTGCGCAAGCAGCTACAGCTGCGTGCCGAGACGGAGGAGCAGCGCGAGCTTGACGTGCTGCGTGGACAGGCCGAGGCCCTAATCAACGCAGTGCGCTTCCGGCACATCTCCCCGCGCAAACGAGCACCACCAGTCGACAAGGAGGTCCCTGAGCGCGCGGTCGATCTCCTCGAGCAGCGGCTCGTTCACGGAATGGATGTACTCGAGCAAACCGGGCTGATCTCGCGCACAGAGCCGGCCGGTGGCCTCTCCGAGGTGAGCTCGGTGCTCTCGGACGAGGTCTCCTCGCTCCCGGACGCAACGGAGGCGGCGGCCGCTCCCTCCACCGCGCCACCGCCTGCGCCGCCCGCGCCGCCCGCGCCATTGCCGCCATCGCCAACAGCGACGCCACCGGCACCAGCGCCAGGTGCAGCACCGCCAACCTCAGAGCTCTCCCCGACTCCGCCGTCCCCTGCGATCATGCCCACCACGGTGGGCCCAAAGCCAACCGAGGAGACAGAGAAACAGGAGGAGGAGGAGGAGGAGGAGGAAGAGGTGGAAGAGGAGGAGGAGGAGGAGGAGGAGGAGAAAGAAGGCGAGCCGCAGCAGCAGCCGTACGTGCTCACCCTAGAGCAGGAGGCGCAGGTAAGTCAAGCGGTACAGGTACAGATGCAGGAGATAAAGGACAGAGGGCAGCTGCCTCCCGAGCTCGCACACATTGAGGAACAGATGCGACAGATCGAGACGCAGGCAGCACAGATGACGCCCGAGCAGCAACAGGAGGCGATGGTGTACTACCAGCAGCTGCAGGCGCAGTACCAGCAGACGGGCCTGCAATGGCAGGGACACCTGACTGTTATCATGCGCCAGCAGATGTTCCCGCCGCCGCCACCGCCGCCGCCCAAGGGTAAGACCAGCAAGAGGCCGAAGGAGAAGACGACGAAGCCCAAGCGTGCGGCCACAGGCAACGCGGCGGCTACCACGGGCCAGTTAGCACCGGCGGCAAGCGTAAAATCCGCTCACAAGGTTTCAACGGCCAGGGCCACAGACAAGTCACGCCACGAGGCGTCATTGCGCGGCAGCTCACCGCGGACGCGCTCGAACCGCATGCCGGCCAAGGGTCCAGCGCGTCGCACCGCGAAGCCGGCCGTAGCCCAGACGCCTGAGGATGACGACACGGCGCCCTTGGAGTGGACTGTCCGAGCCGCCGAGTCGGCGGCCGTTGCGCCGCCCGTGACCGAGCGACCCGGGTCTGCGGTCGACCCGATGCCGCAAGCAATCGCCGACGCGCGCTGCCCCGAGCTTGACCGACTAGCAGAGCTATTCAAGGCTTCCTATTCGACTGGCCAGCCGTGGCACATGATGCTGCGCGAGGTTGCTCACTCACTGCCAGTCGGGATGCTCTGCGTGATGATGGATAAGCCGGGCCTCCCGGTGGAGTGGGTGAATGAGGCCTTCGAGCGGCTCACGCTCTGGGGCAACGAATGTGTGGGCCAAAACTGCCGCTTCTTGCAAGGTGCGCACACCGAGAAGCCAGCGGTGCGCATGATTGTCAAGGCTGTGCGCAACGGCCAGCCAATGCCACCCATCATGCTGACCAACTATCGGAAAGACGGCACCGAGTTCTCCAACGTGCTTTCCCTCCACCCCGTGCACGACACCAACGGTCATTACACCTACTCGCTCGGTATACTCATCTCGGCTGAGCAGCTTGAGACGCCGTTGGCCGAGGTGTGCGAGCAGGTACGCTCGGCGCTGCCGCGCTCCTTCGACGCTGCGCTGCGCATGGACCCGCACCCGCCGACCGCGACGATCGACCAGGCAGCAGAGGATGCGCGGCGGTGGAACAAGCAGATGGCCGCCTTCACCCGCCGATTGCTCCGGATGGACAACGGCGCCACACTCGACTACCTGATCGCGCAGGCAATGGGCGGCGCAAGAGCTCTCGGGATCGACATGCTCAAGCACTATGTCATGACGGAGCTCGAAGAGCCTGCGTCAACTGGCCATGCCCTCGAGCTCGACGTGCTCATGGCCCACGCGCAGCTGCAGCGGGAAAAGGGGTCTAAGCAGGCCGAGCGTCGGGCGCGCGACTTCTACCAGTCCGTCTACGGGGAAAAGGTTACTGGTGCGCTCGCGCTGAGCAAGAAGCTGCGAAAGCATGCAGACACAGCTCGCGCCTCGCTGCTCGATGAGATTGTCGGCAAGTTTACTCGTGATAAGGCCTACTGCGAGCCTCTAGTTCAGGGGATGCTCGGCGAGGCCTCGCCGAACGTTCCCATCGACCGTGCCGAGTGGGCGGTCGCGGCCCGCGAGCTGATGTGGCCTGAATACAAGGTGCCGGCCGACGTGGCGGGCTTCCTGCTCAGCTTCGTCTCCGTTACCGACACGTTCCCCACCTGCATCGTCATTAGCGACATGGCGATGCCGGGCAACCCTATGGTCTACGTCAACCGTGAGTTTTGCAAGGTGACGGGCTATGAGCGCGAAGAGGTTCTCGGGCTCAATTGCCGCTTCCTACAAGGGCCGAAGACGGAGCCCGCAGCCGTCGCCACCATCCAGGACTCGCTGCGCCGCGGTGTCGACTGCTTTGTGCGCATCACAAACTACCGCAAGGACGGCGAGAACTTTGAGAATTTGCTCTCATTGAGGCCGGTGCACGACTCAAACGGTGTATACCGCTTCTGCATTGGCGTGCAATTTGACGCCACTGTCTCGCCGCACAACCGGATGCAGAAGATGCGCAAGCTGCTGCCACTCCTGCCCAATCAATTGCGAGTCGATGGATCAACTGCGGGCGCGCGGCACATAAAGCAAATAAAGGCTGGCGAGGTGGACGACGCTGCGGACGAGGATGCGGTGGGTAAGGCGCTGATTGCGGCGCTAGCAAAGCGCGGCGCCCAGGCATCCGTCCAAAAGTCAAAGACGGAGGGCGCCAATGCCGAGTATGCGGACAACTATGCGGAGATGAAGCAGCGCATCCGGCGCAAGAAGCAGCCCCTCCCTGCTACCGCCGCAGACTACAGCTCCGGCGCCATTCACAACTCCCGTTAGCTACCGGTAGATCTTTTGACCCTTCTTCCCCGTGGTGGTGGCACCGACGCATCTTGATGTCGCCTTGTGATTCTATGATGAAATTCTGTTGGCTTTTTGTGTGCGCGCCCTTCACGCCGCAAGAGACGGTAGGCATAGTAGGCATAGTAGCCGTAGTGGTTGAACGAATGAGACGCGATGTCACGCTGTGAATGAATTGGTTCTTCACGAAGAGGCCAAGGCGTGGGGGCGCTTTTACTTACTAATATGACTGTTTACGGGACTAGGGGCGGACCAACACGGAGAGAGGAGAGGAAAAAGTCTTGAGAGAGGAGAGGAGAGAGAACTCTGGAGAGAGAAGAGGAGAAGGGAGAAGGGAGAGAAGTCTGGAGAGGGGAGAGGGGAGAGGGGAGAGGGAACAGGAGAGAGGAGAGGGGAGGTGAGAGCGGAGAGGGGAGAGAAGTCTGGAGAGAGAAGAGGGGAGAGGAGAGGAGAGGGGAGAGAGAAGAGAGGAGAGGGTGGAGAGAGAAGAGAGGAGAGGGGAGAGGGGAGAGAGAAGAGGGAAGAGGGGAGAGGGGAGAGAGGAGAGAGGAGAGAGGGGAGCGGAGAGGGCAGAGGGCAGAGGGGGGAGGGGGGAGGGGAGAGGAGACCCCCTCTCTCACAGCTCCACCGCCCTTCTTCCTTCCCCTCATGCCCGTGGATCGCGAGTCGCCTGAGAAGCGCGCAGCCTGCTGGCACTCTGCCGTCCGTCGCGGCTCCTTCTCCCTCGTCTCCTCCGCCCTCGCGCAACAGAGCTCCCCAGTCAACGAAGTCGACAGCGGTGGCTTCACCGCTCTCATGCGGTGTTGTGTGTCTGGGCAGCTTCTCTCGCTGCTTCTCGAGCATGCGGGCGTCGATGTGAATGCGTCCGGAGCGCCAGATGGCTCGACAGCGCTACTACTGGCCTGCAGGTCCGGCTCGCCGCCGTGATGGCAAGGAGTGCGGGTCGGGAGTAGGAGGGGAAGAGGGAGGGGGGAAGGGGAGGGGGGCAAGCGGGACAGGGTGGGTCGGGAGGGATGGCTCCTTCCAGTGGAAAGTGGCACACCAGGTAAGGAGATTGGATGCGGAGGGTGAGGAAGGGACTCGCACACTTTGCAATGCGGACGCTAGCCTGCGTACGTTCGCCTTCTCAAATACTCCTCTTTGCAGGTATCGCTCGGCGAGGATTGTACACAGTCTGCTGCGCAGAGGAGCCCGGATGACCAGGGACAGGAGCGGCGCGACGGTGCTGCACAAGGCAGCCGCGAACAGGGACCCATCGGTGCTGCGGCTGCTCCTGCAGGAGGGTGCCGCCCCCTACCTGCGCGACCTTGAAGGCCGCTGCCCGCTTGCCACTGCTTTGCTGCTAGGAAACCAGGAGGCGGCGCAGGTATTGCTTGAGGAGTTGAGCAGATGCCATAAGGGGTACCGTGATGCCCAGCTCTGCCGATTGAAGTGGCAAGACTCGGTGCGATATCTGAACGGTGCGAAAATGAGCGGGCCCTCTGTTGGGGCCGAGTTACGCCCAGACAATTCTGGCTCTCGGGTCTCCTCATGCTGGCTGGCTGGATGCGATGAGCAACAGGATTCGATGCCCGTAGTGAGCATCGACAACCTGCCTGACGAGGCAATTGATCTGATTCTCTTGGCAGCAATGGGCCCGCTCGCTCAAAGTGAGAGTAGCAACTTCGGCAGTGCCTGCACTGTCGAGCCGTCACAGGGAGTATTGCCTACACGAAGAGGCATACTGCCTGTCACCGAGCTCAACACTGCGCGCGACACGCAGCCCAGCACACAGGATAGGACAAAGGCTGCGACCGCGCAGTGCACTCGCAATCTTGGCTCCTCCCCCGCCGCGCTCCTAGCCATTCTTTCACGGACGAGCTCGCGATTTCGCTCGGCATGCCGTCGGTTCGAACTCACTCGTTGGACCTCCGTCCAAAACTTAAACGCGAGCATTGTGCGCTTCCATCCGCGCTGGCAGCACACCACGCTGCTGCACTTGGCAGCCGCTCACGGCATGGAAGAGGTAGCGGAGAAGCTTTTGCGAAGAGGGGCGAGCGTTGACGTGCGCGACAGTTTGGGCCTTACGCCCGTCGAAGAGGCGCGCATGAAGAACCAGCCAATTCTAGTCGCCTTGCTGCTCTCCTGGGGTAATGGCCACCGAGATGTCGCAACAATACCTCGGTAGCGTGGCAGTGATGCAAGGTGACGTGGTACGCTCATCTTCGAGAAAATCCCTGGCGCTCCTCCGGTTTTCTTTTTTTCGAAAAATACCCCGTTGTTGCAAGAATCAAGAAAGGGAGGATGGGAGCCACCGAGAGCGGCGAGCGACCCAACCGGTACGCCCCAGTGCCAAGCTCTCCGCTTTCCTGACATCTCAACAGCAAATCGCGGCGGGTGGCAAGGAGGTTCGCCACGGCGCAATTTTATTCTCCTGGTTCATGTTTATTGTGCCAAAGTCCAGAGCTCAGCACTATGTGTTGCGATGGCAATTTCGGTCGTCGCTCTCTCACTCGTGGCTTGCCAGATGACAATGCGCGGCCTCGATATGTCGCATTGCCACCCAAGGTCATCTACTAGATGATAGTGCATATGCGAACAAAACATCTTAACAAACTAACCGCTACTTGCACGGTGTGAGGCAGAGTGCTTTATGCTACTCCTGGCTACCCGACCTAGCCCTAACCTTCCTGTGAGGAGAGGACTGGAGCAGTGGTTGTGGGGCGTGTGGAGGTGGGAGGGACTGATGTCTCATGTATGTAACATGTGAGAGCTACAGCCCCTCAGCGGTAACCCCCGACAGAAAGATGCCACCTCTTGTTGCAAGCTTTGCTCATGCAAACCATCTCAATCTAGATGGCAAGCTTTGCTGATGTGGCCAACCATCTATGACCAAGCTTTTCGGGCGCGCAGCGCGCCCGAGCAATAAAAAATTCCAAATGGGAAGATGCGCACCTGCGGCACTGAGCCGCTGGCCGATGCCGCACGCCGACGCAGGTGAAGACGCAGGTGAAGATGTCCCTGCAGCAGGCCCTGCAGAGACCCCGGCAGAGCCCGGGGGCGGGCGGGCGGGTCATCTGAGCGCCCCGGCTTGCGGCTTGCATTCATGGTCATGTCTGGGGCCTAGGCTCCTTCAGACGGCGAAGGGGTAGCGTTGCGCACTCCCGGGGCGGCTGCTGGAGTGCTGCAGCGACAAACTTCGAAGATGCTGCTGAGACCGCAGAGGTCGCCAGTCGAGCGCCCGAAGTCTGTGGTGTCGCAGATTTGGCAACCGGTGGTGAGTCAGGCGCTCTCCGCCGGCCTGGGCTCCTTCTAGGCCGGTCACTCACGCTTTTTAACCACTATTTTCTATTTTCCATCCCTCCTGGGTGTCCAAGGATTCCCTTGGGACCCCCCTTACCTGCCCCCCCAGACCCCCCCCCCCCGGATGCGGATGTTCCGTCATATATGATATCAGCTGATGCGTGTCAGTCTCAGTAGCCTAAGACCTGATACTAAGTATCACATGACACTTTGGCGATATCGCGCTGGATGCCAGGAAGCAGCCAGGGCGGCAACAAAAAGCAGGAGGGTCATGACAGACAGTGAGAGAGACAGTGGTACAGGGGTAAGGGGGTCAGAACCTGGGACACCTGGGGGCACTGGGGAACTCAAGATACCCCTGGGGCACGGTGATTCTACAACAATCACGCACGCACAAACCCTTACATATACCCCACCACGGTTCTTTGGATAATACTCTGAGACAAACAGGAAGGCGTGCGAGGGAACAAAGAAGGAATCAAGGATTTAGGGAATCGGCGAGTGTTGCCTTAGTATGAGCCGATGAAGCGTCGTGAGTGTTGATGAAGGTGAGATTCCTTAGGTGCACTAAGTCGATCTAGAGTGAGCTGAGATCCCCAAGATGAAGGCGAGGTCTAGAAGTCGATGTGCAAATGACTCGGGGAACCCTAAGAACTCGATGTGCATCGACTGCAGATGATAATGTAGAGAAGAGTCCAGAAGGTGGTGCACATGATGAAAGAGGCTGATGACTTGATGAAAAGGAATCTGGCAGACAAAGTTATCGGTAAAGCCGATTCTATCGGTAAGGACCAATGGGTTGTGTTGGCAGATGACGGCACTCTGTGATAGGCGACTAAGGTTATAAAGAATATATACTATATTTAAACATTGGCGCCTGCGGCTACGGGCAACCGCCTATTCGTTTTCGCGTTCTCGCTCGCGCTCCCCCCCCCCTCCCCCCCTTCCCCTTCCTCCTCTGCTCGACACGACGGCTGCTACGATGGCTGGCACGATCGAGGAGTCGGGGGCCGGTGACAATGCCGACAACAGCAACTGCGAGGACTGCATGTTGGGGCGTCGCCTGATCTGCGACCTCGAGAGGAACGCGCTCTTGTGGTCGACGATCGAAGAGGTGGCGGCCCGACAGAAGACCACGCGCAGCAAGATGTGCCTCTTCTGCGCCGCCACTTCCACTTGCGCCCCTGCTGCCAGCACCGGTGTGACTTGCGCCTCTTGTTCTGCCGCCGCTTGCAGAAATGAGGCAACCGCTTCTTCACTCACGGCGTCACCACGTTCAAGCGAAGCCAAAAGGGCCGCGGCGTGGTCAGCCTTCTTCATCTGGGCGGGTGCCCTTTGCCCTCGAACTCGAAGATGATCGAGGAGCTGCGCCTTGGTCAGCTTGCCAACGTCGCTCATATCGAGAGATGCCCATGAGTCCACTGCCGCCGCCAAGTTTTGGGGCGCAAGGGCGCTACTTGTTGGGCCTAGGCGAGAGGGAGACTGCTGTTTCTGCTGCGCCCCCTCAGCACTTGCACTATCGGCGACGTCATCTCCCTCCTCGCCATCCTCGTCGTCCTCGTCAACAGACTCACCATCACCATCACCATCGTCGTCGTGGTTGCGGAGCATGCAGTCGTCCTCATTGTCAGAAGGGAGCAGCTCACGCTCCTCTTCGTCCGAGTCCAAGACTCTCTCGCCCTCGGGCTCAACGAGGGTTGCTGCCTCATCGCCGCTTGCCATCGGAGAGGTGGGGTGGGGGTGGGCGGGGTGGGGGCGGGGGAGGGCGCGGGGGGGGGGGGGGGGGGGGGGGGGGGCGGGAGACGGATATTTGAGTTGCTTTTGTCACATTTTCCTGTCTGCCTATTCTCTTACACGCCCCTCCTCCCTTTGCCCGACTCGAAACAAAAACCTGGGCGAAGCACTTATTTTGGTGCTTCCCCCCGGCAGTAAGGAGTCAACATGTGTGAACTCCTCCGAACCAGTGGAGACTGGCGGCTCCTTCAAGCTTCCGCAGCCCTCTCCAAGGACCTCGATTCCTCGATGGGCTCCGCCTGTGTGCTCACGAGGCGCGTGAGAGAGGGCGGTCGACGCTTCTCTGCCGTCGCAGCGCTTCCGAGCCGCCGCCACCCCCCAACCCCCCCCCCCCCACCCCGCCACCACGGCCGCCGGCGGGCCACCCCCGCACTCACAGAAGAAGGGGACCGCGTAGACAGAGTAAAGTAACCAAAGTACGTTTGACCGCCGCCCCGCCCCGCCCCCTCCCCGCCACTGCAGTGAGAGAGGGCGGCGTCCCGTGGCGGCCGTTTCGTCGCTTCCGCGGCGGTTGCGGAGATTGCAGGCGTTTCCGGTGCGACCTTCATCTCGACGCGCTCCGTCGGCGGTCCCACGAGGGCCGAGGAGCCGAGGAGGCGGCGCGGTGCGCGCGGGGGGAAGAGGGGGGGGGAGGGCGGACGCGGGGGGAAAGGGGGGGAGAGATGCGGCGAGATCTTCGAAGGTTGAAGGTTGAGCCCCTCGGCTGCTGAGTCGCATCGAGCGTTGCGGCTGACCCCCGCCGGTGTTTGCTCTCGAGAATCAGGCACGTCGCCCGGGAGATCTAGTCGCTCACAATCTCGCTATACGACCTCGAGGGGCACACTCGGCGCGGCCGCCCCTAACTTGCGCAGTTTGCGCACCCCCCGAGTAGACGAGTTCTCGCCCTCGAATACGTGAGAGTTCGCTCCGATCGAGAGGGGAATGTGACTGCCCCCAGTCTCTCCGCAATCAGGAAGAGCGCGAGGAGACCAGAGGCGGGGCGGGCAGAAACCTCTCCCGCTCGCCCCCCCCCCCCCCCCCCCCTTCTTCCTTCCTCTCCTCTCTTCTTCTTCCCCTCTCTCCCCCCCCCCCCCCTCCCTCCCTTCTTCCTCTCCTCTCTTCGTCTTCTTCTCGTCTCCTCCCCCCCACCCCCCCGCCCCCCCCCCCTACATAGCCTCCTCCTCCTCCTCTCTCTCCTCCTTACTTCTCCTTCTCACTTCTTCTCTTTTTCACGTCTTCTCTCACTCACTTCCTTCTCCTCCTCTGGCCGAAGTCTTGCTCCTCGTGCCCTGCCTCTCTTCCAGTTCTCATCGTCTCTGTCCCCTCTCACCTCTCCACGCCCTCTCCCCACTCTCCTTCCCCCTCCCCCCCCCTCCCCCCTCGTCCATATCCCACTCGCCCCACCAACACCGCCTCTCGCAAGCCGCGGGAAGCCGACTGGTCTGAACGAGCCAGACAAACTACACGTGAGAGCACGCCATCCGCGCCCACCTGCTCTGCCAGCAGCGGGGGCCACCTGGCCGGGGAAGGGGGTGGGGTGGGGGGAGAGGAGAGGGGAAATGGTGCAACCCAGTCGACCGAGCGATGACCCTTATGAGCCTGCCTGCACACGGCCTCACAGCCCCCGCCTGCATTGCAGTCAGCCCACCACCCAAGACTCAGCCTTCTCGCCCGATGTGCCCCTCAGAACCACAATCAAGCTAGTGAGCAAGCAAGCCCTCTCAAAGTCCAAGCTCATGCTCATCGGCCCAACCTCGGGAGCCACACGCCTGCGGCGATTGGGCCGCGAGCGTACTCGTGCTGTCCTGGGCGGAGTGGATGGCTCGGTTAGCCCACGCTTTTGTCGGCATGCGAACCGCAGAGAACTGCTCGTACCATTGCTTGCGTGCGCCATTTACCTAGCTCACGGTATTCAGTGGTCCTACTTCCCGCCTTTCCTACCTGAGGTGCTGCTATTTCTCGCAGTGAGGCATCTACGGCAATTGTCGATCGGCCCACTCGCGGTAGTGTTCGGTGTGCTGCGTGCGGTTGGCGCCTCCTCCCGCTTGGTCCAAGGCCAAGTCACGTTTGTCACATCGTGCATACCCGTCTTCATGCTGCACGTGCTCATGGCGGAGAAGCATTTCCCGCTAGTGATGGAGCTCAGCGTACTTCTTCTCCTTCTGTCCTCAAATGTCATGGAGCCTCTCCTCTCGATTGCCTGGCACCAGCCCGCCAGTATCATCGGAAGCAGTCTAGCTGGACTCCTCGTTGGCGCGGTGTCCCGCTACTATGTCATCGCGACCCTCGAGATGCAGGAGCGGTTGGTCGCCAACGAAGCTACAATTAAGTACATTCGAGGTAAAGTCTTCGAGCAGAGTATCAATGTCATGGCGCTGCTGGAGAATACGTCTCGTCCGCAGTCCCCAACGGCAACGTACATGGACCCACTGGAGCCGCATGCGGCCTACATATCCAGGGCATTGCAGAACGTTACCAAAGCGTACGACTGGTGCGGCTCACCTACTCGCGAGCGTGCGACGAGCAACTAGACCTTGCCGCGGTCTTCTGCCTTTGCATAACAGGGGAGGGTGCGATAGCGCAAATGGCTGGCGCTTGATGTCCTTTGCACATTGAATCCCTTTGCCGTGACCATGCAGGAGCACTCAAGCGGATGCTCTCTCCCTGCTCGAGCTCGGGTTGTACAAGACTAGTTGCATAGAGCTCTCGCTCGCCGAGGAGCTGCGCGCCGCTTTTGGACCTGGAGCAGATGAAGACTGTGTGGAAAGGGTCGTGGCCGATCGGACAATCCTGCAACTCGTTCTAGGTAGTGTGGCTCGGACGGCGGCGGACTCTTCATCTACAGAGCGGCTCGTCCAAGTCCGTGCTAAGTTCGCAACAGGTGTGCGGCTTGTGCACGCGCTACAGTGATGCACGTTCACGCGAAAGAGATCAACGCCGGCGCTGGACGCGCTCGGGCGTCTCCCACTGCTGCACGCAAGTCGGCACTATTCCAATACCATTACGGCTAGTAGTACTACTACGAAAGTGATCTACTCGCATGGCAAATGATCTGTGCGCGGCTTTGGACCCCGGTCCCCTAGGTATGAACGCAACCATGCTGTACCTCTCGATGACATACCTCGAGGTGTCGACAGCAGACGTCCTTCACAACCCAAAGCCGTGCCGCGGTGCTAGAGAGCAGACCAGGTGTGCAGCCAAAGAATGGGAAAGGGCTGGCGCGGAAGACGCACGCGACAGCGCGTTCCACGGACGGAGCCGCGCACACGGCGTGCCACTCACACCCTTGCCAAATGCGTCCTACTTGCATGCAGCACTGAAGGAATGGGGCTCAGCCTCGCTACAACCGCGTTTGTGGCGGAAGCCGTGGGCGGGGAAGCTTGGCTAAGCCAACATCGGGATTGGGTGACTGTGCACGTGATGATCCCTGGCTCCCATGCTGTTCGGCAAGGAGGAAAATCTTGTTCGTCCCCGTCCAAATCGCCCGGCATCAGCCCAACTCTTTCCAGAGTAGCGAACAGGTCCATCGCGCCCAATGCGGTGAGCGCAACGGCGAGCACGGAGGGCCTTTGGTCCGTTGATCTCAGACTTGGTGGGGCTTCATCCCGAGCGCCACCATGGTGATGTGGAGCCATCGTGTCCCGCCGAACCCCATCTCGCCGCACACGAGCGCGCTAGAATCGTCGGTGCCGTTGGTATTGTTTCTTGCTTATTAATCTAAAAAGTTCTTGAAAAGCTGCCGGCTACCGCGACAAGTACACTACCCAGCTCATGGGTCAAGGGGCACAGGCCACCATCGCCATCGCCGCCCTTGCCCCACGCTCACTCCTCCTTCGGCCTTCCTTTGCCTCGTTCCCTTTGCCTTGGGTTTCGGGCGGTGCGGCCCATGTGCATTTCGTTGGGTCATGCATGCTAGGGGACGGGCTTAGTGTGGAGTGTGGCAACTATCGGTACGACGATAGGGTCATGGAGCGCGCGCCGCCTCCCGCACTCGCCGCCGCCGCCCTCGCCGCGATGGACGAAGCATTCATGGACACCCCCCTGTCGCCGAAGCGACCGCGTCAAGACGACCCGCCCGACCAGGTGGGCGCAGGAGCCAACGGGCTGCGCCCGGGCATCACCATGAACAGAGCGACCAAAGCCTGCATGCTTGCAGTATGTGGAAATCAAAGCCGTAGCTTGGATTGTAATGAGATGAACGAGATGTAACGAGATGGCCTGATGGCCCGACGACGAGATGAACGAGATGGCCTTGATGGCCCGACGAGATGAACGAGATGGCCCGAGGGCCCGACGAGATGAACGAGATTTTCGGGTAACGGAACTGGACGAGGAGTTTCCCCACTAAGCTTGGTCGTAATGCGGTGAAACCGTCTTGGAGACAAGCGGGAAACCGGGGCGGAAGGAACTGGCAAGGAAGCCGGCAGGAAGGCAGAGGAAATGTCTTGGCAAGGCGACGGAGGCAGGATTTTTAACAGTAGGCGGAATTTTTAACAGTAGGAAGAGGCAGGAATTTTAACAGTAGACGGAGTGCGGAATTTTAGCGGTAGAAGAAGAGCGTGGAATTTAACTGTAGAAGAAGAGCGGAGAGGAGAAGGAGCGGGGCTCGAACTGCAGAGCGCTCCGTCCGGACTCGAACTCGCGACCCAGAGCAAAAGGTTGGTGGAGGCGGTGGGTTGAACCACTATGCCACGCGAGAGTTTACGTAGCCATAGGGCCGATGGGAAGGGCTGAGAACCGCCCTATATACTCTAGGTTTTTTTCTCTTCTTTTTCACTTTTCTTCTTCTTTCTTCCTCTGTTTCTTTTTACTGTTTACTGTTTTTTTCTTTACTGTTATTTCTTTTTGCCTCTGAGACATCGCGAATGCGACACAGCAACCAGCATGCAGCACACACACCTCACCCTCCACAGCCTCACCAGCCACACCACACCAGTTGGACGATCCATCAGGGAAGGTCCCCGGGCCTGGCCCCTACACAGCCGCGATACCGCCCTCGTGCTCCGGCACGAGGGGCTGGTCCGGCGCCATTCTGGACATGACTCCCATGGGGAAATGTCGCAACAAGTCGATGCAGCAGGCATGCAACAAGGCTTGACCCCCAGGGAGGGAGACAGCAGCACCAACAAAAGGAGACATCAGAAGAGGGGGTCCCCCCAACACCAGGACGAGACGAGACCACAAACGCGCCGCGAGCGCGCGAGAGGCAGAAAGGGCAGCAGTCCTAGAGCCGCCCAACAACACAAACAAACATACAAACAAGGGCCAACAGATGGCCCAAACAACCCAACAACTCCAAAAACTTAAAAAACTTCTTAATGTTCTCGCCGCGCGCGCGACTACGCACCCTTATTGTGCTGCCACGCCCGCTACTCTCATCTCCCCTCCACCTGCCTTGCGGCTCGTCCCTCGTGCACTACCTAGGGGCTGGGTGTTTGGGGTTTCCTGTAGCAGGCGGTGTGTTCCGATCCCCGATAGGTTTTCCACTCCTTCCTCCTGCGCCATCGGGCTATCGGTTTCCATGTTTCCTTGTTGAGTCCGTGGGGTGGGCGGTTAAATCGCGGGGAGTTTTTAGGGCGGGGGGAGGTAGGCGGGTGAGACGTGGGACACGGCTTTGTATTGTGCGCGGTTAGGCGAGTCTATCCCTTATGCGGAGCGCTTGCGCTACCACGGACAGGTTCATGCCCAGCGTTAGCGTGCCTTTGTCGTTGATCGTAAAGACGGGGGCGCATAGTTCTCGCGGGGTCTTGAGCTTGGGTTTTCTTCCCTGGGAGGCTTTTCTGGTGCGTGCGGCCGAGGGATGAGCTTGGCTCGTCTCTTTGGCGCCGAGCGCGGTCAACCTGCCTTCCCTCGCCATTCTCCCACCCCTCGCCACGCCTCCGCCTCTCCAAGCTCCAAGCCGTCGCTTTCCACCCTACTCACCATTCTTCCCATCTTCATCTTCTCGCCTGCCCGTTGCCTTTCCCACATCTTCCTCCCTTCTTTCTCGGTGCTTGTTGGCTGAGCTCTTGCTAGCCTCAAGTTTTTAGGCTTTCTTTCTCTTGACTTCTTCCTCCTTGTCGTCCTCATTCTCATCAATCGGTTCGACGAAGATGGTTGTAGACAAGATGGCTTCATGTGTTGCTTGGTTCTGTGTTCCCGATCCCGACGTGCAGTCGCTTGCGTGTCCGTTCGGCCGCGTTGAGTGGGCTGTTGGGTCTCCCTCGCTTTCTGCCTTGTCCTTGGGCTTTCTCTCGAGCTTTCTCTCGATCTTGCTCTCGATCGCGCGTTCATTTTCAGCGGCCTTCAGCCTCGGTCCTTGGTCAATCCTCCTCCCTCGATTGCGTCATGTTTTGAGCCGTGTTTCTGTTCTTGTTCGTTCTCGATTTGGCTACGGCCACCCTTCATTCTCAGTCCGGCTATGCGCCACCAAGTTCGGCTATTTGCCTCCAGGTTCCAGGTTCTCGATTCTCGATGATTCTTGTTTCGTTCGGCTCTAAATATGGTGTATTCAAGGTACTAGGTTGATCGGGGTCGACGTTTGTTGGTTTCTGTCGATGTTCTCGAGTTCGGGTTCAAGTTCAAGTTCAAAGATTTGAGAGAAGACTCGGTTCTTGGTTGATTCTTTGGATTCCTTGACTCCCTTGTCACGTTGTTTGTTCGGATTGTGAGCTACCGTGCGTTCGGAGTGTGTTCGTGTGCCCGTAACGTTCTCATTAGGGATGTGCGCCCCGAGTGAGACTTGTCTTCAAACCAACAATGTGTTCTTCGTGTTGGTTTAACCCACTGAGTGCGCACACTCTTTGGGGTGAAAGGCAAGAGGGCCTCGTTCACTTGTGTTTGTTTGTGCATGTCAGACTTGCGTGTGCCTCATGGGGACGCCTGTGAGTGTGCTGTACAAGTTTGACTCCCGCGGACGCTCGACATTTAGTCGGGGGGTGTCGGATCCAGAGTATTTCCACAATACTCTAGACGGATCCGATGGCTTGTGTGTCTTTTAACTTTAGGATGGGCATTGTGTTCTTGAGAAGTGATCGCCGTTTACTTCGGGACTCTTCGTTGTGGCTTCGTTTCGGTTGGCTGCATTCTTCTCCGGACTCGTTTTTTTGATTGTGGCGACTGTTTACGTGAGTTTTCGGAGTGTCCCTTTGTTGACTGGGCGGTTTTTGTGAGTGATGTGTGATCGTGGCTTGTGTCGCCATGTAGCGCGCGCGCTCCCTCTCTCTTTCTCAAGACTGTGCTCTATGCCCCTTGAGACTTGCCCCACGAACAAGCATTCGCTTGTTTCGACAGAGCGTGGGCATGTCGACTGTGAATGCACGACAGATTGAAACCATGTGCACATATATAGCACTATAGATTAGACCGCTCAAGGCACTCAAGACCCGAGAGGACTTTCGTGGCGACAGGTGGGCGCCACTAACTAGGATTAGGAGTTTTGATGTGGATGTGGGCTTGCTGGAGAATGCTAAAGAAAGGTGCCCCCTCCACCCCCACGTGAGTAGTTGAAAGTCTTGTTTGGCTGCCCTATCCTTGTTCACTCGAGCGTGGGCATATCGACTGTGAATGCACGACAGATTGACACCATGTGCACATATATAGCACTATAGATTAACCCACTCAAGACCCGAGAGAGCATCAGGGCATCCAAAGTAACACCGACTACAAGGTCACCTATGCTTCGAGACATCATGCACATCCCATGCACCGCCACGTATGATTCAATGCTAGAGCCTCACATCACCAAGTGCATGGTGTTTGCGTATGCGACTGGTAGTCGCCGTCCTTGTAGCGAGCATGTGCATCAAGGCCCAAGCACAATGACCGCGTCTTGCCAAAGCAGGGTACTCCCCATGTAGTATGCTTCGGAAATCACAATGAAAGCTCTGTCGAAGTTGCGTATGGGAACGCACCTATTAAACCACGTGAAGAGCAGTAGTACACTGATCACGTACGTTTTGTGTGCCTCAACTAGAGATTTGGACCGGTAGTCTTACGGGTTGTCGAGCGTGATCTTGAGCTTACGAGTAGCACCACCAGGAATGGTCGCACCCTGGCAGACCTTGGCCGCCGCGCGACCATTCAGACGGACCTGGCACGTGCCACAACGGCCATTCTGTGCGCACATAGGCGGGGTCAACCGTCACCTCCCGCGTGGGTAAGGCCCCCCTCCCCTCTAAGACCAATGCTCTGCGAGCACACGGCACGCGTTCTAGGTTTGGGGACGACCACGGCCGCGCAGGACGAGGACACACCTTGCAGTCAAACTTGACTCGCATGCCTGCACGCTGGACCACCTTGCCGATGGGCTCGCCTTGCTTTGCGATGACCACCTTGTTGCCCTTTTGCGGGAAGGTCACCTCAACCTGGCCCTTAGGGGCTGAGTTGGCAACCGCCTGCGAGAGAGAGACGGAGCAAGGGCGAGTGCGCAGCGCGACGTCGAATGAGCGAACAGTCCACACTTGCAGGCTCCTGCCCCACGCGGGCGAGCCCCGGTAGTGTGGAGAGATGCAGGGAGAGGGTGCTCCTGTCTCTCAGCCTCGCCTGCCTTGCTGCACACTGGTCTTGTGTAGCTCAGCACGTGTGCATACGCACGTGTGTACCTCCACTAATCTGAGCGCGTCGCTCTATCGGCCCTTCCACCTGCGCATGGATCAGCCTTTCACGGCTGCCTCCACACCTCTCGTTCGTGGATGGTGTGAGAGCCTCTGTGCGTGCGCGCGCCCGCGCGTGCATGTATGCGTGCGTGTGACAGATAGAGAGATAGACTGACGTAGGCTCCGCCCCACAATCCGATAAAGAAAACAAAGGACTCTGCCCCCCCCCCCCCCCCCCCCCCGCCCCCGCGTCCTTCCCCCCACTCCACCCCCCTCCCCCATCGGGAGGCTTAGCTCGCCTGCCTGGCCGCAAGCTTCTCCTGCCTCCTCGCAAAGTCGGCGTCCCTCGCAGAGAGGCCATCTCGTCCTCCTCCTCCCTCCTCCTTCTTGGCGCCGCCGCCGCCCCAGCCGAAGAAGGCAAGAGGGACTGACGCGCGACACGCAGTGGTGCACGACGTGGGCAGCAGCGCGGGAGAGGGGGAGAGAGCGAGGCCGAGAGTGACGAGCAAGCTGAGCATCGCGGAGAGAGGAAGGGGGGGTGGCGGCGGGGGGAGAGAGAGAGAGAGAGAGAGAGAGAGAGAGAGAGAGAGAGAGAGAGAGAGGAGACGGTGGAGGGAGGAAGTTAGAGAAGAGTACAAGCCTCTTTCATTTGACTCTGACGCAGATAGTGGAGATGTGGACGTGAAGGGAGCTAGACGGGACGAGAGAAATTGAGTGGAGCGAGAACGGACTAGCTGAAGGGAAATTTAGCAGAAACGAGAGAGAGAGAAGAAAGTCTTTGGCAAGTAAGTGGCAGCGAGCTCCTCGGAGAAAGATTTGGTCCGGGGGCCATGTTTATTGAATTCGACTAAACCATCCAGAAGAGAAACCAGGAGAGAAACTGATAGAAGAGAGAGAGAGAGAGAGAGAGGAGAGAGAGAGGGAGAGAGAGTATGAGTAGAGAGAGAGAGAGAGAGAGAGAGAGAGAGAGAGAGGGAGAGATCGAGATCGCGACGCTGCCGCCATCGGAAGAAAACAAAAAGGGTGGGAAGCCACGTGATATATTTAGAACTAGGAGCTTCGGAAGGAGAAGGATTCGGACTCGAGAGGCGTGCCGCTGCAGAGAGAGACGTAGGAGTAAAAATAAAGTAGTGTCTGCGTCAAACGGCGTATTTGTCCTCTGAGTGTATTACTAAGGCGATCGCATAGCTCTATAATACCAATACCTATATACCTGTACCATCTTCGCTAGCCTTTATAACCACATAATGATTCTCGATTTGTTTCGAGTTTCGAGAGTCGTTCCACCAAGTCCTCCATTTGTTTGTTGTATTCACGGCCACATTTTTTTGAGACCTCCTCCCTTCGTTTGAAGTGCGAAGTGCGGATGCCTTCAGCCTTCATCCCCTCCGCGTCAAACGAGGGGTACCAAATGAAGGCAAACGACCTTGCCAGCAGGGGCGAGGTGGAGGGCGAAGGCGACGCAGTGCGCCCGCGCAGGGCTCTATACTGCCTGCCCGGGGGTAATCGTGCCCGGGGAACGCAGGCGCGCGTCTCACACCGCGACCTTTGGTGCTCTGCTGTGATCGACGTCGATTGCGCACGAGCGCGAAAACGATTTCGGGTAGTCCGTGTGTTGAATGTTGAATGGCGTCGAAAATGTGCATATATTTCTCTACTTCTTATAAGATTCAAAATTCTGCCTAATATACCCATTACCAATGTAATACCCTAAAAATCGCGTGATAAAACCTCAATCTTGACTTAGTGAATTTTCACCCTTAGAAGTTAAAAGGCGTGTTTGACCGCCCTACCACATGTGTGTGCGGCGCGGGATCTACGAACCTATCTTTACATGGACAGTAGGTGAGTGCAACATGGCATGGCTACAAGAACTTGAACCTATCGCGATCGTTCCCCGTCACTCCCATGGCTGAGCGCAACAACGCGCCGGCATGGCCTGAAACGCTTCTTCGCCTTCGATGATGCATGATGAATTGCGGAGTATAGTAGCTCTCGTCCCGAGGAGCGCTTCGATGCTCAATCATGCGGCGATGACTGTTGGAACTCTAGCCAGCGCGAAGGGCTTGCCCCCGTTTGCACGAAGCCCCCACTCCTCCCATGCTGGCGGAACATGACCTTTACTCACTTCCACCGAAAGGCGCCTTCATCCATCGTCGCCAATTTGCCGACAACGAGGCCTAGCTCCTCCGCCGTCGGCCCAGCCGGAACGATGCCGCCCGGGTTGAGCGGGAAGAGGTTCTTGTAGTAGGAGCAACGTGCAGCCTCGAGGTCGAACCACTGGTCGCCCGTGAGCGCGAGCACCTCCCGCATCCACCGTTCCACATTCGGGTAGTCTGAGCGAATCTGCCGTCGGCCACACCGGAAGAGCGAGGCGTACACGCCGTCGAAACGCACCGCGGTGGGCAGGAGCCGCACGTCCGCCTCGGTAAGCGCGTCGCCGCAAAGGAAGCGACTCTTCGCGAGGATCGCGTCGCAACGCGCGAGGCCACGGTGCACGTCCGCCTCCGCCACCTCGTATGCCGCCTGCGAGGTGCAAAAGCCTGCACGGTACACGCCATTGTTCACTTCCTCGTACACCCAGCGGTTCACCTCATCAATGTCGGCGCGCAGATCAACAGGGTAGAGCTCAACCGCACGTCCAATGGCATTGTCGTCGGGCGCAGGCACGTCAAGGCCGTTGAGCATGCGCACGATGTCGCCCGACTCGTTGGAGATAATGCTGCTCGTGTATAAGTCGACGAGGAGCGGTGCGGTGCACCGTCCGCGGTAGGCGCCGCCCTCTGTGCACGCGTCGTAGACCTGTCTCAGATCGGCAGCGCCACAGAGTGGGTCGGGGTCGGCCTCGTCGATCGCCCAGCCTCCGCGGCTAGCGCGCTCGGGGTCGTCTACCAGCCTCGTCACTCCGACGACCCCTTCCAGCCGCCGGAGTGCGAGCGTCGCTGCTGCGCGGTGGCACCACGGGCACGCATTGCCCACGTACAGCTGGTACCTGCCCCTGACGGCAGGAAGCTCGGCTGGCCAGCCGCTCACGCTCCCCAACTGCGCCGCCGGCCGCACGTACGCCCCCTCCGCCGACTGCGGCGCCAGCTCAGAGAGCATTGTCCTCCAACAGAAGTACCATCCTCTCCTCGCAGTCCTCACGAGGAGCTGCTGCGAGGGCAGCCACTCGAGGAGGCGGAGGCCGCCGCGCGGCGCGCACAGCACCGCTGCGCCGTGCCGTGGGAACGCGCGTGGCGTACGGCCGGGGGGTGCGACGAGAGCGTGGAGCAGCGCGCACAGCAGCGGCGCCGCCATCATCCGCCTAGCTCGGATTGGACGTGAAAGAAAACAAAAAGATACCGGGACGACCTATTATCAGTATCACCTTGCTTGTGGGTGTGAAGGTGAATCGGCAACGATCAAATAACCCAAAATCACACCACTCCGGACCGACCGCAGGCGGGAGGGATGCACAATTTCAAGTGTGCTGTCTGTCGATGTGTTGTCTCGAAAGTGGAGAAGATCTTTTTTTCCTGAGAGTTCACGTTACAAACACCAGCTGCAGGCACAACATTAATGTTCAACATTGAAAGGAAACCAATATAGACGTGGAACGAAAGGTTTTCTCGGAACTATCATGTGTTGACACGTTTGGGGTGTTGAATTTGTAAGTGTTTTCGACAGGCTCAGGACAGAGCCGCCCCCAAACACACCGGAGACCAAGGGCCAAGGGCTCTGACTGAGATTGTCTAAGTTGTTCCACCGGCCACCGGCCACCGGTTCCACGGGTTCTTAGTGGGCCCCCAAATTTCGAAAAGAATTTTCGAAATCCTGACCCCAGCCTACTTTACTCTGGCAGAGGCAGAGGCTGGTAGAATCCTACATAAGTCTTGTATAGAAAGTAAAGCGTAACGTCCCGGCCGGTGAGGGGGGGTAGTTTTCTTTTTTTCGTTTGGGCGCGAAACGCGCGGCACCGACGACGGCGTCCGTCCGCACCGCCACACTCTCCTCTCGAGTTTTGTTCTTCCTTCTTTCTCCTCTACTCTCTCGCTCTCTCTTCTCTCTCTCTCACCCTGTCTCTCTCACCCTGTCTCTCTCGCCTTCTCATCTCTCTCCCACGCTCTCTCTCTCTCTCTCTCTCTCTCTCTCTCTCTCTCTCTCTCTCTCTCTCTCTCTCTCTCTCTCTCTCTCCTTCAATATCTGAGAGAACATCTCCTCCCACCCCCCCAATCAAAACAATATTATTCACCCTCTCCTGCTGCTCCACTCTCCCTCTCGCACCCCACACTCGTCTCCCCCCCCCTCCCCCCCCCCTTCTTCCCTCTCTCTTCTCCTGTCCTTCCTCTTATTTCCCCCCCCCCTCTCCACCCTCTCCCTTTCCCTCTCTCGTCCCCGCTTCCTCTCTCCCTCCCCTCGTCTTCCCCCCCCCCCCCTCCATGTCCGACTCAGACTCAGACGAGTGCCTCGACCCTGTGGTGAAGGAGGCGGCGGCCAAGCGCTCTCGCACTGCTGCCCACTCTCGCGCGAGCAGCGGAATCAGTCTGGAGAAGCTGCTCCAGGCAAGCAAGAAGAGGAAAGAGGCCATCGCGCGCTCGGACAAGGCGGCCGCAGAGCTCCACCAGAGAGAGGCCCGGCTTACGGCGGAGAGGGAAGCGTCAAAAGCGGTCGAGCAAGCTACGACCACGCCAACCAAGCACGAGAACAAAACCGAAGACGTCGATGCCGACGAGGAGGCTGCGCTTCGTGCCGCTCAACTGTTTGTGTTCGCGCCGACGGTTCCAATGGTGGGAGCACTCGAGCTTGAGGAACAGGACGAGCCGCTTCTGAAGCGGCTGAATGGGCGTGAGCCGACCGACCCCGAGACTGCGGCGCTCCTCTGCAATGGCTGGGTTCAGTCGCGGTTTGTCTTCAGGACGGAGCAATCCAAGCAGGAAGCGCGGCGCATGCGAGCACCGGCTGCCTTGCTCCAGTGGCTTTTTCGCATCGCATGCTTTGAGGCGGACCTCGACATCTCGAGGAGCGCCGCTTCGGCCCTACGCGCCGTACTCAAGCGTAGCTATTGCGGCGAGAGGGACGATGAGCCGAGGAGAGTCGTGCGGATGGCCCCGCGCCCAGCCAGAGCCTCAGCCGCCGCGTGGGTCCCGTCCCCCGATTCGTTTGCTGCCGCGCTCGTGCTCTACGGCGCAGACGTCTCGGCGCTGGCCGGAGAGGATAGGGAGGCCTCTAGACTCCGGGAGTCGGTTCCAAAGGAGTTTGGCGAGCGACCCAGTGGCCATCGCAAGGGTGCGCCACTCGATCTGCGGAGAAACCTCCTGAACATGCTTGAGCTTGTTGAAGTGTGCGCTCCTCACTGGCGCTCCACGCTGGACGAGGTGCAGATCGGCCGGGCGACGCGCTGGTTGTGGCGGCTCCTGATCGAACCGCATGCTGCCCCTGCACTCGTGCACATCCAGGACGCGATTGCCACGCTGATCTCGTCCGAAGTGCCCGCTGGAACCGACAGCGTTGCGATGCTACACCACCCGAGCGCCGAGCGCACCATGGAACTCATGCGCTCGATTGGCGCGCCGCTCTCGCACGCGTCGCTCCTCAGACTATGTCAGTTCCTCCCGCCGACCCCTGAGGGTAACACCATGCAGGCGGACGCGGCAATCGCGGCCATCGCCATGCTTGTGCAACGGCGGCTGCACAACAAAGAGGTCTTGTCCAGCATGGACAAGGGTGGGCATGCAGTCGGAGATAAGGGCGTCGTCGCTGGCGTGTCGCAGCTCGCCAGCCTTGTGAGCTCAGAGATGCGTGCGTGGTCCTTACACATGCCAGCGCTGCACTCGATTCTCCTGCTGCTCGACGTTGCCGTCTCGTGCGCCGCGCCGTCGACGTCGCAGACTGCGGGCAACGACCTGCGCAAGCTCCTCCGCATGCTAGGACAGGTGAGCGCGCTCGCGCCGCTCCCCGTTGCGCCTAGGCCGGCGCGGGCCTCCGTCTTCTGCGTTCGTCTAGCTGGTGTGATCGGGCCCCCGGCCCCCCGTCCCCCTCCCCCACCGTCTCCTGCTCGTTCGTCACGCAGCTCAAGACGGGCGTGCAGAAATACAAGGGCCAGTGCGACTACTATGCGTTGGAGTGCGAAAGCCTACTCGCCTACTTGCAAAACAAATTCCTGCTTCTTTCCGGGATCGGGTCAAACGATGAGGACACCCGCCTTTGATTCGCCGCCCGTGATGGCTCGCGGAGATCAAACGGCATCGTGACGGTTTACGTGTGAGAGTAAGCACTAGGAGAACAGAATTGTCACGGGGCACTTGACACCATCGGAGTCACTCAGCGGCTTCATAAGGGCCAATTGACCTCGTCGACTGTGGCTGCGGTGTGACATGCATGCTGCGTCGACGCCGAATGCGCTTGTAGCCGGATCGAGGCCGACCGTTGTCGCTTCATGGTGGCGCTCGGCTTGGTGTTGGGTTTCGGAAAGCTTCGGCGGCAGCTTGTGGATCGTGGATCTCACGGCATACATATACATGCATGCGTGTTGGTGTTGGGAAGGCTCACAAAAACTCACCATAAGTACTCAAATCTGCGCCGGCGGCTCAATTCTCGCTTAGACGCTGAAAAGAGCTTCGTAGGCCGCATGTCGTTCGTCGTTGGGAAAATACGTCGCCGCTAGCCCCTAGATGGAAAACACTAGCAACACACGGCTGTGGCGTAGGGCCTCCGAACATGCAATATGGGCCACCGATGGGTTGCTTATTGCTGATCGTTTTCTTAGATTTGAAGGTTTCGAGAATTATCGTTAAAACGATAGGGTCGTGGAGCGCGCGTCGCCCCCCTCCTCCCTCCCCGCGCACCCCGCCGCGCCGACCGACCAGGACATGGCAGACGCCATGCAGCTGCACCGACCTCCCCAGCAGAGACCACGCCTACCCAGGTACACGAGAGCCACAACGCAGCACGCGCCCGGAACACCATACGGCCCACCATCCCAGCCATGGAAGGCACAGAGCACACTTCAGCCCAACACATGCGAACAGTGCCGCAACCAGCTGGGGACTCAAGGCCCCAGCTCCCATTGGGAAAGCCTCCGGGCTGGGCCCCCACAACGCCGCGGCACTGGCCCCATGCGCAAGCATGAGGCGCAGACCCGGCCGGTCGACAAGACCACTCATAACAAACCAACAGGGACGCACAAAAACCTCAACAAACAACAAAGCAACTAGGAGGAAACCAGCGAGTCTGGTGGACACACACGAGGAGACGAGGGCGAAGCCCACCCTCTGCCGCCCCACGCAACACGCCAGCCCGAAAGCAACGCCCCACGCCACCAACATGTCGAGCAGAGGATGCTCACACACCAACCAGACACAAATCAAAAAGACCAAAAGCGTTCAATTATCCCCATCCCTGCTAACACCTTTCATTTTGTCACCTGGAGGTTACTTGAGTCAACTTGACACTTCACATGTTGAAACACACACGTGGTCTGACTCCATTCACTCGATTTGGGGCAGGGTCGATATATCGTTGAAATCACGATATCTCATCCCATGTTGGTTTCCCTCCAAAGAAAATTGATCGACTTCCTTTGAAAGCGATCGTTTTTTTGTCAAGAGCCTGGTGCGCGCTTTCAGAACTGCCCCTCTCCCTCCGCGCTCGCCACTTCTCCCGCGCATTCTGACACCCCGCGCATTTCGACACTGCCGCCCCACCCGCACCGCCCCCCTCGCCCGCCGCTCATTGACGCCACTTCCTCTCCACCTTCTTCTCCCTCCCTTCGGCCTCGCCGCGCCGCTTCCCCTCTCGCCGCCGCGCTTCCTCTCTCTCTCCACTGTGCGCTCTCCGCCCGCTGCCTCGCGTCGTTCTCTTCCAACAGCAGTGTCCGTCTTGGTCACCAGGGTACAGAACCCCCGTCTTGTTCTGCCCCCTCACCTCTCTTGTGGCATCACCACAGCTCATTCGTGCGCGCGCGCCCGCCGCTGGTGAGGGCCAACCCGCTACACCAGCCCGCTCCTTCTTTTCTACGGGGGGGTGGCGGCCCGGTCGCACCACCATCCCGCTCCTCCCTTCACCAGTACCGTCTCCTCCAGAGCACTGTGTTCCTGGTTGCCGTTTGTCCTCCCCTCTTTGCTTCCTTTCTTCCTTCCTCTGTTCCCACTCTCCACCTCTCTTCTCGCGCCCCCCCCCCCCCCGTAGGCGTTCCTCGTCCTCGTTGCCCCAGTACCGGCGGGTGAAACAGTCCAGTGTTCCCTCCATAACGTGCTCCTCCATCTACTGGGAGCGAAGTGTGAGGTGAGTTATGGGTTCGTCGTGCACCATCCGCTTACTCTGTGACACCCACCCCGACTTCTGCAGCCTTCTCCCGACCACCGTGGGTGAGAAGGGAGTGGACTGCTGCCAGAGCATGCTGACCCGCCTCACCAAGGTGAGAGGTATCGGGTTTGCCAAACAGGACGGCTTCAAGACGTGCGGCCTGTTCCTCACCGAGTTTGTGGTGCCCCGGATGGCGTTCACCTGCAAGGACTCAGCGTTCCTCTGTGTACCGATGACCGATCTCCTCAACGAGAGGGTCGACGACTTGGAATGCCACCCCCTCCTCCCCGGTGACTTTGAGGAGGTCGTCGATGTGGACGCCGATTTGAGGCTTGCGTTGAGCGAATTCACCGACTTTCACAGCATCATGATCATCATCGGAGTCCTTGAAGATGCCAAACTCCTTGGCCCAGTCGGCCTTCGTCCGTAGCGTGCTGCGGTCGGTGTCTGGATGGTACCAGCAGCGGATGGCCTTCAGCGCGCGCTCCTTGGTGTCCTCCTGCGGAGCCACGCGCCCCCCGCCTATGTATGATACCTGAGCGGCCGCTCGACGCCTGGGGCGCCCGGAACTCGCCCCTCCTGCCTCCCCCTCCTCACGAAGAACAACTTCTGCGACGTCGCCGATCGCGATGGCGATCGGCGATGCAGGTGGAGGGGCTTCTGGGTTGCTCGCGGGCTGGGTCGACCCGCGGATGGAAGTTGGGGTTGTGCATGCCCCTGCCTCTGACGCCACTCTTGTCTCCATGGAGCTGCAGTGGGGGCTGTGAGGGCTTCGAAGAACGTCGTGCCAGCCTTCAACGCGCGCTCAAGAATTGGCTGGGCACGGAGTATTTGGGCAACATTTCAGACATTTTCCACATATTTTCCCCACATATTTGGCCACGAAAAACTACATATTTTGGCTCAGGCCTAACTAATCCCAATTCGTCAGAAGTTGGAGCTTGAGTTTGAGTTTGGAGTTTGAGTTTGAGTTTGCGTTGGATAGTTGGAAGCAGCGATGCAGCAGGTTGCAGGTTGAGGTTGAAACACGAAACACCGTGAAAGCAGCCGCGTCAACCTACTTTCATAAGTGGGGGTCAATGGGGGCCTCGCGCCCCCCTCTCTCCATCGCGGACACCCCCCGGTGTGTGCCCGTACAATCAACCCCAGCCCCTGCCCTCTGGCAGGAGCTGGGCAATCAACACTCTGGCCCAGACCCCTAGGAGGCGCGGGCCGTGACTTGCACTCCCACGCCCAGCATGGGCCTGCCGTCGAGCTGACTCTCCCCCCATCCGCCATCCCTGGTCGGCTGGTCGGTCGCCAGGCAGACAGAGGGCTTCGGGCGGCTCCCAGGGCCAGGGCCAGCGAGGCAAGCGTGGGTGAGGCAGGGGGGGCCAGGTCAAGGCGCGCGCCATGCGACGGCTGCCGGCTCCGTGGCCATCGGGAGTGAAGGCGAGCCGGGCGATGTCGGAGGAGGAACAGACCACAGAACAGACCCGTACGTCCGTGTGCGTGTGCGGAGGCGGTAGCGGTAGCGCGGTAGAGACGGGGCGTCGATTTTGTTTTTACGCCGCCTCCCCCCCCCCCCTCCCCTCCCCCGCGCCCGCCCCTTTTATTTTGGCGCCAAACAGCTGAGAGAGGGAGTGGGGGCGGAGGCGCGAGGGGGCGGAGGGGGATCCCTCTCTATCATGTATCTTCTCTTGTTTATTAAAGTGTCAGAGGGGGAGAGAGAGAGAAGAGAGTCTGCTGAAACCGGACAGAGGAGGGGGGGCGCGGTGAGGAGGAGCGGGGGGGGGGGGGGGCGGGAGGGAAGAGAGAAGGAGAGAGAAGAGGAGCGAAAGGTGCAAGAAGAGAAAGGATAGAGAGGGGAGAGATTAGATTCGGAGAGCAGAGAAGAAGAAGGGAAACCAGAAGTGGACGTCGTAGGGGTTTACTGAAGAGAGCAGCTCTCAAATGGATATGGACTCAATCAAGAAGATCTGTGAGGTTGAGTGTGAAGAGTCGTCTGCGGAGAGAGGGGCTGGCTGGACGGGAGAGAAGAGAGAGAGAGAGAAGA
>CM030935.1:5524447-5538403 GCA_018136815.1 Isochrysis galbana
CATAGACCACTTCCCCTGTAGTGTTGGCCGCCTTGCGGGGTCACTGTGATTCGGCAGTGATCGCGCCAGCGGCACCTGTAGCGACTCCTGCGCCGCCTGCTTCTTCCAAGGCAGGTGGATAGCGCGGAACCGCTTGCTCCCCATCCCACCGTCTGCACCTCCCGCCACGTTTGGCGTCCTGGCAGTCGGCGACAGCGCATCCTCACCATAGAGTATGGGTGAAAGGCGCGCACGCTGCCGCGAGCGAACTAGGAAGAGGAAATAGAAGAGCGCGCCGGCTCCAACCAGCGTAGCAGTACATATGCGGAGTAGCAGACGGCGTCCTCTTCCCTGCCGCTGCTTTCGTGGGAATCGCGGGTGTGGCTCTTGCTCGGGCTCCCTTGGATCAGGACCCAAGGGCTCCGCTGGGTGGCGTGAGCGCGAGTGAGTCAGCATCCACTCTGGTAGAGAGAGAGAGAGAGAGAGAGAGAGAGAGAGAGAGAGAGAGAGAGAGAGAGAGAGAGAGAGAGAGAGAGAGAGAGAGAGAGAGAGAGAGAGAGAGAGAGAGAGAGAGAGAGAAGCAGACCGAGGGGGGGGGAAGGAGAAGGAGAAGGGATCCCTCCAGTGGATCCCTCGGGCGCTGGCCGCCTCCACTGCCGCCTCCGTCTCTCTCTCTCTCTCTCTCTCTCTCTCTCTCTCTCTCTCTCTCTCTCATCTCTCTCTCTCTCTCTCTCTCTCTCTCTCTCTCTCTCATCTCTCATCTCTCATCTCTCATCTCTCATCTCTCATCTCTCATCTCTCATCTCTCATCTCTCATCTCTCATCTCTCATCTCTCATCTCTCATCTCTCTCTCTCTCATCTCTCATCTCTCATCTCTCATCTCTCATCTCTCATCTCTCATCTCTCATCTCTCATCTCTCATCTCTCATCTCTCATCTCTCATCTCTCATCTCTCATCTCTCATCTCTCATCTCTCATCTCTCATCTCTCATCTCTCATCTCTCATCTCTCTCTCTCATCTCCCATCTCTCATCTCTCATCTCTCATCTCTCATCTCTCATCTCTCATCTCTCATCTCTCATCTCTCATCTCTCATCTCTCATCTCTCTCTCATGGGCCGGCGCGGGAGTCTCGGGGGAAAGAAGAGAGAGAGAGTGTGTGCGGGGGTGTCTCTCTCTCGGCGTCCTCGCCACACTGTGTGAAAACTTACGAGGGGTACGTACTTCACATACTAGAGGATGTATACTTCTTTATACGTCAGACGACGGAGGGAGAAGGAGGAGGGAGAGGAGGAGAGAGGAGATAAGAATATTGGTGTGAAATCAGCGAATCTGACTATCACAGGGAGTTCACCCTAGTAGAGCCCTAAAAACGGATTTTTGGGTGCCAGCGGTTCGGCTAGGGTGACCCGGGGGGGGGCAATATTTTGTGGTTGGCAGCAAGCACATAGGCAGTATTGGACTTGTTAAGCAGCATGGCACCTGTACATAAGGCTATGACCCCTTTTTTTCGTGCAAAAAAACCAAAAAACGCGAAAAGGCGAAAATAGCCAAAAAAAACGTGCAAAAACTTCTAACTACAACTACTAACTACTCGATAAGGCACCGATGACACGAAAAGAAGCACTGGAGATGGTAGTACGAACCCACCCCCTCACGACAAGCAAAGCATCCGAGTCTGAACTGGAACTGGGGACGCTTGGGCTTGTCTATGTTGCACTCACTGTACTCTGTACTGTACCAACAAAGACCCTTTTGACTTTTAACTTTTGAGCGGCCACTCGCTGTGCCTTCTTCGGCGGACCTCGCGAGCCACCGGTGCGATTCAGAAGAGCTTTCTCCGCTGCCACCTTCCCCATATCAACCAGCTCGTGCTCTGCGCGCCGTTGGATGGACATGCTCTGATGCGGGGCTCAGAGCTCAGAGCTCAGAGCTAGATATTCTTTATTCTGCCGAATTCATCGATCCCTGCCCTCATCACACATTGTTGGTTGGTTTGCGAGCGCGTAAGGGCTCGGCCTCGTCGAGAACCTGTGTCGCCCACGCAAGCACGCAAGACAGAGGGCAACCTAAGACAACAGGTGGAGAGATGGGATGGAGATGTCGAAAAGCAAAAACTTCTGAAGATTCAGGGCTACACACCTACTAGTTCCGGGACTCCCCTTCGCTATCTACACCGCCCTTATCTTCCCTCCCTCCACCTCTTCCCCTGCCCCCCTTCTTTCCTTTTTCTTCGGTTTCCGGGGTCCGGCCTCGGTGCGCTGCCCGCATGACTGAGCAGTTGTGCGGCCTCAAGTGCTCCACTCTAGGGACGCTAGGAGCGTCTCGCCGCCCCATCGTCCTTCGCTGTTTGTCCCCAGTCCAAAACCCCAAATTGAATTGCCCGACCCAATCCCGAATTTCATTCACCCAACTCCCGGCGGGGAGGAGGGCCAAAGCGCCGCGCTAGCCACCCCATGAATGGGGCGGCCGCCATCCACCGGCGTAGCCGTGGAAGATTCGCATAGCACACACCGCCACACCACCAACGAACTACTTATGTAAGACAGCCATTTGATGTAACAAAAAGTCTGTAGAATCTCATGCGGAGGCGCTTGCTCACAACAGGTCGAGACGCTTCTCCAACTCTTCGACTGAGGGCAGGCTCGATTGCGAAAGACATGTGGGCAAATTGGTAGCAAAATTGATCGAGTGCGTCCGTGTGGCATTTGCACTCACCTCGGAACATGGTAACGGCGCGGTTGTGGGAGTGGGCGCCAGAGTCGCTGAGACGGAAGCAGCCGAGGTAAAGCTGGGCACATTCCACGTGCTAGCAGACGGATGGATCTGCTGAGTTCGCTGGTCTTCATGAGCCTTGATCGTCGACATCCGGGGACGCAAGACGGTGGTAGGGTCTTGTACGCCATTGTCACCCAAGCCTTGCCACAACCACTCATCGTCGCGATCACTATCAGTGTGCGTAGCTGCGAGGATGCTGGGCGTCTCCTGGCCAAAGCCGGCATGCAGACGAGCATTCTCCTGACGAGCACTTAGGTAACCCAAGATATGTCGCGCATCGCGCACGGGGACCCTAACGGTGGGAACGTCGGCAGCACAAGGTGGCCCAAAGCTAACTTGCGGCCCTGGACCTCGAGAAGCGAAAGCAGCTATGTTCTTGAGCCGCTCTGCCATATCTTTTGACTTGCGACTGGCTTGCTCAACTCGATCCAGCTCAGCTGGAGTCTCTCCCAAGCAGTTATGATCAGTCTGAGAAGTCCTCGTGCACCCCTCACTGTCTAATCTCTGCTCGGCAGCATGATCAGCCCCTACTGATTCTGCGATGCTGCTGTTGCTGCTTTCATCACTCCAAGAGACAGACTTTGGAGCCCGCGAACCGTTCGTCGACATTGGTTGCGCTCGGGAGGTGGCAGTCGAGGCGCTGAAGAGAGGAGGAGAAGGTGCTATGTGAGGTGGCATCGGCGACTCAGCATCCAATTCGCTGCAATCCACGGTAAAATATTGAGCACGGCTATACTGGTCATCGTGGCACTCTTTACCGTGGCAGCCACCCTCCTTAACGTCTCCTCCTCCCGTTTCCTCTCCCTCTTCCTCGCCCTCCTCCTCTCCCGCTTCCTCCTCCCCTTCCTCGACGGTCGCCATACCGCCATCAAACGCATGCCTTGCACTGCGCGCATTCCCTTGACTCTCTGCTCGAGCTGCCACGCGATCGATGGCTCCATCCACAATAACGTCGGCAGCTCCTTCTGTGCTGCAGAGCGAGGCAGCATCGCAAGCCCGGCGTCTAATCTCTGCATCATCGGAGCGACTTGACTGTGCTCTAGCTTTTGCTTCAGCGCGGGCTGCTCCGCGAGAAAGGGCATCGGCTACAGCAGCTCTAGCTTCTGCAGCCGCCCTTGCTCCTGCCTCTATGAAATCCGCTGACTCTCGCACTGCTGATGAAGGAGTAGGATCACAGCCGTTCACGACATACGTCGGACCAGCTTGTTCACCCCTGCGAACTGCCGGCGGAGGGGGGCCACGAAGGGCCCTCTTCGCGGTGAGCCGCTCAGCATGCATCGCCTGTTCCGCCTGATTAGCTTTTCGATTTGCCGCCGCCAGCTGCTGTGTGGCCGCCCTGAGTGCTGCGCGCAGTGTGGCAGCGTCTGCGCGCGCTTCTTTGGCCGCCTCCTCCTGCGCTCGCAATTCGGCCACCGCGGCGAGCAGCTGCTTCGTCAGCGCGGCCAGCTTGCGGTCCCTTCTCTTGACCTCCGCCTCGGCGCTCCTTCGCATCGCCTCTGAAGCCTCTGCCTGTTCTGAGCGCGCGGCAAGCTCGTCTTCCGCGGCCCTAAGCATCGCAACGAGAAGCTCTGTCTGCAGCGCGCCCGCCATCGCCCGAGCGCCGCTGGGGTCGCGAGGGAGGTCAGGCGCTAAGCGGCGGCCAACGACCGCGACGGAGGAGCCGACACCCACACCGCCGCCTTCAAATGGAACCATGTCCAGGGATACCGAGGGGGGAGGGAGAGAGGGAGGGGACGAGGGGACGCAGTAAGCAGTAAGAAGTTAACAGTAATAGAGAAAGAAGGAAGTACTCCTACTCCTAGGCAAGAAGCAAGAAGCTGAAGAAGCAAGTAGAACTCCTAGATGGGAAACACGGCAGGGGGGGAATTGTTGGCAGTGGGAGATCATGGACGGCTGCCGCGCTCGAAACAAGGGGAGATTGCAACCCACACCCCTTTCTCTGCTTTCTCTCCTTCTCCCGTCTCGGGAGATCGCACCCCACACCCCTTTCTCTCCTTCTCCTATCTCCTTGTAGCCAGAACTATTGTCATAGTTTTAGCGATGGAGCGCGCGCCGACCGCTCCTACCTCCCAGCACCCCGCCGCCACGACGCCCCATAGGCTGTGGCCACAGGGAACGAGCCTCAGCCGGAGATCATAAACCCCAGCCGGAGACCATAAACAGCTACATTATCATTGCCAAAGTTGCATTTGTCAATGCGATTGTTAATTGTCTAGGAACAAGTAATGGCACACACACTCACTCTCATAAACATAGGGGATAGGCTACTACAGCTGCTTGGCGCCCCACAGTTTGGCCACCGCCGCCGCCTCCTCTGTCTTCCTCCTGCGGCTTCGCACCTGCGCTCGCATCTCCGCCTCCGCTTCTTCTTCAGCCAAGGCGGCATGGCTCGACTCGTAAGTGACGCGGAGCCGCGCCATCTTGCGCGCTCGCATCACCTCCGCGGAATCAGGCGAAGAGGGAGGAAGGGCCACGCCACACGGGGGGCTAAGAAGAACCGAAGAAGGGCCGCTGCTGCTTCCTGAACCCCGCTTGGCGTAATCGCGTGCATGGTGCTGTGGTGACTCTAGAAACTGGTGGCCGGGCAATGACAGGCATGCAACGCCATCGTACCTGTGGTTTATGGCGCCATGCCAACGCCCACCGCCGCGACAATCTTCGTATTGCCGGTCGCGATATCGCTCATCGCGATATCGCTCATCGTGGTATCGCTCATCGCGATACTGCTCATCACGATACTGCCCGTCGCGATACTGCCCGTCGCGATAGCGCCCATCGACATACGACTTGTCACCGTACGGCCCACCGTGCGAGCTGTCGTTCCAGCCACCAGCATCTCGCCAACCTCTGCGCCCAAAGTCGCTGGCGTGTCGAGTCGAGCGCTACCGGAGGGCTCTGAGCCACTCCGTCGCGAGCGGCACCGGCGGCTAGCGCGGCGCTTTGTCCCTCCTCCCCACCGGGAGTCGGGTGAATGAAATTCTGGACTGGGTCGGGCAACCCCATTCGGGTGTATGGACAGGGAACGAACGGCGAACGAAGGACTGTGGGGCGGCGAGGCGCTCCTAGCGGCCCTAGTGTGTTGGGTTTTAAGAGATTGTTAGACCTACAAAGAACTCTTCCCTCAGGGAGGGAGCCTAGGCTGCTTGAGTGCAGCGACGCAGCGAACAACGACGGACAAAGAGCCTGAGAACAACAGGATACACCGACTCACGAACACACCGGAATCATTCACCCAAACAAAGCAAATTATCAAGCAACCGCGACCCCAAATCACCGATAACTCAAACACGTCGCGAGAGACGGAGAGAGAGAGCGAGAGAGAGAGAGACTCCGCAGCGACGGCCGGAGCGTGTCTCCGTTGTAACTTCCCACGTAGCGGAGAGTCCGAAGGGGAGCGTCATGTCGCGCGACCACGGCGATCACTTTGGATACAGATCGCAACGAGATGTCTTCACGACCGAATAAATCTTGCCGTTGAGCGTGAACCTTCTAGACGCTTCTAACGAACAACCCTGAGTAGCAACCAAGGGGAAGAAACACCAAAGGGGCCAAGGCTTGCATGTAACTTGCATCAAGGGGAAAGATTCCCTCACCTAGGAAGCGAACCTACACCGATCTCCAAGGGGAGATGGCAAATTAAACCTCAAATCTCGAGCGGCTAGAGCAACCGACTCGCTCGCCAAAACCTTGACCGAGAAGAAAGAAGCAAGGACCTACAAGCCAAGGGTAGCGGACCTAGGGAATGTGAGAGGAAGTTTCCGAACGCCAACGCCAAACGCCGAACGCGGGGATTCAACGAAACCCTAACCAGGCCAAGCAGAACCTACGAAGAACAGGCCTGGACAACAACGAAAGTCAGCAGGTCCCAAGAAAGAACCGGAACCCAACAAGAAACGACAAGCCTTGCAAGAAGCTAAACAAGCCTTCACAAGGTAACTCGAGAGCCTGAGACAAGCGCGCAGCGAGTGACAGGCGACCTGGCTCCTTTGGGTCAAGATTACCCGAAAGGAGGAAACCTGGAATCTAGACCTGACAAACAGGCTAGAAGGAACGAAACAAGAACTCGAATTCTAGATCGCTAGGGACGAACCCTACCAACCTAGATGTACCTGAGCTTCACCGTGTGGCCGCACGGCGAAGGACCTGGAAACAAGAGCCTGGAAATCGCATCATCTAGGATGAATGCGACACCCCCCGACTAAGATCGAGACGTCTCCCGATGTCGAGCGGTGAACCTGGAAACAGAGACCTGGAACCTGGAACCTGAGCTGACCAGAGGTCAGAATCGGAACAAGAAGCAACGGAACATAGCGAGCGAAACGTGGAGACAAGAACACCCTTTGGATCCAAAGCGAGCACGAAATCGGCGGCTTAACGCGGCGGCCTCTTTCGTACGCACTGCCCCACCCACTTCTCCCTTTTACAGGAGCTTTGCTCGGGTGTTGCGCCGGGTGTAGAGCGCAGGCAGCACGCGTTCAGCACCTCCATGATTCGCTCTTGAACTCGGAGCCCTAGCCGAGGCGTGGGGCTAGCCTAGAGGGACGGGTCCCTTACCCAAGACATGGGATCAACGGGAGTGGAGCCTGGAGCGAGTGCGCGAAGACGGCGCATCGAGAACGGGAGGAAGAGGAGTATCCCTGGCCGACGAAGAAGTTGCTTCCGGGGACTCAACATCTTCTGGACAAGTCTCTTCGACGGAGCGATCATAATCATCAAGCAAATCAGAACAACGACGGAGCAACTCGGAACGAGGCTCCCAGGTGGCTTCTCGAATAGAATAGCCACGCCACTTCACGAGGTACTCGATAGAACCGCCATGGCTACGACGATCGAGCAACTTTTCAACGATGTACTCGTCGTCAGCCAGCGGCTCTTCATCAACGAAAGTATGATACGGCCGGAGGTTCGAGATATGCACCTCCTCCTTGACTAACCGGTTCTCCAAATCACGGAGTCGGTACCTAGTGTCGGACAGAGCCTCTACGACGCGGTAGGGACCCGAGTAGATGAATTGCAACTTGTTGGCATGGCCTGGTAATCGCATGCAGACGCGATCCCCAGGTTCGAAACGCGCTGGTCTTTGAGACTTGATGGTAGCGTCACGGACTGACTCAGCCTGAGCGGCTAGGGTAGCCTCGAGAGCGCTGGACCAAGAGAGGCGGAGGCTCGCATTGAGCCTGGATGCGTACGAGCGAACGTCGGCGGACGCCGCCTCGAGAGCAGTTGGCGAAACGGTCTTCGGATCAGAGAGTTGAGCGGGCAGACGCAGCTCACGCCCAAAGATCAAAGACGCTGGAGACCGGGAGGTGACACGACCGGAAGAGGCCCTCAACGAGAGGAGTAGGAACGGCAAATGGTCGACCCAATGACCGCCACCCTCGTTCGAGGCGCGCATCAAACGAATGAGCGTTTGCTGAGCGCGTTCGACGAAGCCTACACCCTCATGTCGGTACGGCTCTGTACTCGACAAATCAGTCCCGGTGAGCTCCAGAATACGCGAAACAAGAACCGAACATAGATTCGAACCGGCGTCGGTTCGAAGCTGCCTAGGGACTCCATAACGCGTCACAATCAAGCGGATGAACATGTCCAAGGCCACCTCCGACGAAGGATCCCCATTCGAAGGCTCAGCCTCAATCCATCGAGTGAGCGAGTCGATGAAGACGACCAGCTTGTCGTAACCCGAGACTCCAGGCACGAAGTTGTGAGTGGGAGCCAGTGCGAGCACGTCGCAGTAGACCACATCAAAGGGGTAGGTGCCCACGGAGAGACCGGAGGGCGACGCTAGAGCCCTAGGTAGCGGCTTGGCGAGGGTGCACTCGTGGCATTCCCGGACGTAGGATGCAACGTCGGAAGACATGCCAGGCCAGTATACCCGAGTACGAAGAAGACCGGACATACGAGAAACTCCAAGGTGACCGGAGCGATCGTGGTAGGCAAAGAGGTAGCGAGACCGCAACGAGGGCGGAACATAGAGCACTAGCGAGTCCGGGTCGGTGGAGTCAAGGACGGTGCGATAGTAGACGAGCCCATCGTGAACGACGAAACGGCGAAACATCTTGGATTGCTGAGCGGAAACGGGAGCGGGAGCGACAGGACTGGAACACGAATCATCGTCGGCAATGGGGCCCGAGGCGACGGCCGGCGGAGGCGACCCTTGGCCTGATGGCTCGTGATTGACCGTCTCTCCTGAACCTAGGAGTGGCTCTACGAACGGATCTTCCGCCAGGGCCGCTCTCATCTCTTCGGAAGTCGGCGTACCCGGAGCCAAATAACTGGACTGGATGGCGGGCCCGGAATCGGAGGCTCGACGACGAGATCGGTCCAAAGCTTGAAGCCCTCGCGCCGTAACTACGGAGCGCGTGATGGCAGCCACCGGATGAGACCGTTCATGCTCGGCTAGAGACTCTGAGCCGGGCTCACGTACCGCTAGCGACGCTGGGCCGGCGAGTGATTCATCTTCGTGTTCCGGCTCCAGGGATGCTAGCCGGGACAGCCCGTCAGCATCCTGATGAACAGCTCCTGGTTTATGTTCGACATCGAACCGGTAATCAGCCAACTTGAGAGCCCACCGAGTCAGCCGAGAGGCTGGCCCACCGGCTACTTGATCCTTCATGGTATGCAGCCATCGCAGCGCGGAGTGGTCGACGACTAACTTGAACCGACGCCCCCAAAGGTAGGGTCGCCAATTTCGGATTGATTCCAGGGCAGCCAAGAGTTCGATCTCGGTCACCGTCCAATGGCGTTCGGCCGAGGTGAGACTGCGAGCGTAGTACCCAACGACTCGTTCACGGTTATCGTCTCCTAGCTGCGAGAGGATGCCGGCGATGCCCAACTTGCTAGCCCCATCGGTCTTGACGATGAAGGGCCGATCATCCCTGGGTGGAGTCAAGACGGGCTCCGAAGTGATCGCTGTCTTGAGCTCTTGGATAGCTCGGCGACACTCCTCGGACTGGGACTCTTTTGCCACGTCGCAGCCCTTCCGCGTGAGAGCAGTGAGAGGAGCAGCCTTAGCGGCGAATTGGCGAATGAATCGACGGTAGTAGGAGCAAAGGCCGAGGAAAGATCGAACCGCTTCCAAGGAGTTGATGGATGACGGGTCGATGTCGGCGACAGCTGCGACCTTCTTCGGGTCCATCTTGAGACCTTCCCTCGAGACAACGTGACCGAGGTACTCCGTAGAGGTGGCAAAGAAGACACACTTGGACATCTTGCAGGTCAGGCCGGCCCACTCTAGCCGCTCGAGAACTAGGTCTAGCCGGTGAAGCATTTGCTCGAACGAAGCTTGTGCCCTGGCCTCTTCGGAAGGACCCACTCCCGTTGACCAGATGCCGACATCATCGAGGTAAGGCATGCAGATCTCCCACGATAGCGCACCGAGAACGATGTCCATCAAGCGGCACATGTAGGAGGGACCTGATTGGATGCCGAACGGTAGAAAGTTGAACTCGTATTTGCCGCGGGGGGTAGTGAAAGCGGTGATATGTTTGTGCGATTCTTTGATCGGGATGCCCCAAAAACCAGAGGCTAAATCGAGAGTACATAAAAAGAGAGAACTGAGCGGCCCTTGGCCGGACGCTAGCCTATCAATAGCCTCTACAATGAGGGGTAGAGGGCTATCCTCGACGCGTAGCTTGGCGTTCGTGTCGCGGTAGTCCACGCAGAATCGAACGGAGCCATCTTTCTTGCTGACCAGGACTACTCGGGAAGCCCAAGCCGAATTTGACTTGCGAATAATGCCGGCGGCTTCCATCTTGGCTACCTCCTCTTCTATGATGAGCTCGCCCGCGCGGCCCACTCTAGACGGAGCATGCCGGTGAGGAACAGCGCCGGGGTTGAGTGGCAACTCCACCTCGAGAACGTGCGTATGGTTTGGAGCCCCCGGGTGCAACGCGAAAGCTTTGATGCGCCGGGCCAAGAGTTGGCGTACTTCTTCTCGTTGATCGTCGGAAAGAAGCCGGTCTGGATCGATGGTGGCTGAGTCGAGTAGGGCTCGTTGCTCCTCGCTCAGCGCGGTGACAGGGTCACCATCCCCCTCGCTTCCAGTCGGAGTCCAGCCCCGGTGCAACTTGAAGCGCACCTGGAGCGAAGCTATCGGATGCAGAGACGGCAGGGTCAGCGCATTGACCCCGGTGTGGACGATCGTCACCGCGATGCGATGATCGTCCGTGGGCGTGACCACCGTGGGCATTACGAGAGGGGACGAATCGAGAGCCTCGCGGTTTGGTAGGCGGTCGACCAGCATCGCGCAGTCCGAATGATCTCGGAGAGCTAGCGGAACCCTAACCCAGATGGTTGCGCGGTGGAAGGCAGGAATCGTCACCGCTTGCTCCGTGTAGAGAAGATATTCGGACGAGGTAGACGCCGGAGCTTTGGCCGCAAACTCGTCGGCAGACTCAAAGAGAGGTGTATAGAGTGGCTGCCTAGCATCAGCAGCAGCCTCACCCACCGATCCGGCCGGGATCTCTCGTGTTGCCGTCGACCTCTCCAGAAAGTCGACAGTCAGCGGCTGACCGGGTGACATCGAGATAGCTCCGACGAAGCCGGAGTCCGCGACTGGGGGCGGCGCCGTGGAAACTCTGACTACGCATTCGGAAAGGACTCTTGAAGAATCTTCTGCATCGCCAGAGGCCGGACGGAGGCGGAGGCTTCCCTCTGAGCTCGCGGCGTCGAGAGAAATGGTAGCGGAGTGAGCGGCCAAAAAATCGTTCCCGAGCAGAAGCATCGGGTTCCCTTCGATGACCGCGAACGAATGACGGAAGAGGCGACCGGACAAGGAGAAGACGAGGCTAGCCCGGCCCCTAGTGATGAGAGGAAGGCCGTCCGGCCCATGTAGGTTGGGGACGGTAGCGTCCGATACGCGTTCGACGCAAGCGTCTTCAGGTAGTCGATCGAGAAGAGCAGTGGTGATTACTGACGGGCCCGCTCCAGTGTCAGCCAGGGTGCTGTTCACCGTGAGAGCAACGTCCGGGAGAACGAACCCTTGAGCTGCGCGGTCGCCATCGGCACGGCAGACCACGAGATCGCGGACATAGAGGCAGTGACGAGGGTAGAGCGGCGGCGGCGTGTCCGCGATAGATTCTACTGGAAGCGAGGTTCCGGCTCCGGGTGACGGGGTGGTTGGATTGGAGGCTGGCCTGGACGGAGAAGATTCATCGACGTGGGGCACTCGCTCGATAGCGGCGGCTACCGTCTGCGGCACGAATGGTATTGAAGAGTATGGGGATGCCTTTGCCGAACTAGAGGGGTTAGGCACGCCATCATAGCCTAGCCCTCGACGGTCCGTCGGATGCCGAGGTTGATCCATTTGGCGTGACCATTCCTTCTCCAGGGACTTCTGCAAGTCTGTCTTCGGAAGCTTCGACAACTCGGAAAAACCAGCCGCACTGAGACCCCTAGCGGCAGCCCCATCGCAACACAGTGCCCGTGGAGTACCCTCTCCTTCGGCGGCGTCGGAGGGCTTGGTCTCGAGGGTCTGCATGCTCCGGTGTTCTGGCATCTCGGGCGTGTCATCTTCTCCCGAGTCGGGCCCGACATCCCAGGTTTCGAGTGGCCTTTCGGCTACGAACGAATTGGTCAGTTCGGCCACTCCCTCGTCGCCAGCCGTGAAGGAGGCGCTCGGAGATAGTGCATTGATGCCTTGGGAGCCCAGTCGAGACAAGATGGAAGGTTCCGACGGCTCCGCAGCTGCCGCTTGCTCAGCGATTTCTTGGGCGATGGAAGGCGTGACATCCTGCCACCGATGGACCCCCGAAATTACATCACGATCGAAGACCTGCCACTTGCTGCGGCGCTTCTTCACCGTGTTGGAGGGCCTGGCGTTGTAGAGCGGTCCCTTATGGGCCACTCCCACGGCGTGAAGCAGTCCACTTCCGCCACGGTCCCGTCTTGCGATGCGTTGGTTTCCGAGTCCTTCCGATGGAGCAGGCGAGACGCATCGGCAACGGGGCCCGCGTCTGAGATCACGACTACCGAATCGGACACTAGCGTACCGCTGGGAGGCGTGAGGTGAGAGCTAGAAGCTGCCTCGCCTCCCCCCTCCATGAAGCGAGCCAGAGCCGTCCTCGGCTCAGCCAGTTCGAAGCCGGTCGAGCAAAGCGAAGGGCGTTCTCTCAAGCTGGCAGCAGCTTGGGAAATTGCCCAGTCCACCGTGAAGTCGAGCGAACGCGACGCCTTGGCTTCGCGCGCATAACGGCGCAAGACCGGCATCCACTGGGCCGCCATTGCACCGGCAATGCCCACATAGGTGCGGCTGCGAAGGGCGCCACGGTGGGGCGACGGCGATAGATCCGCCATCGCGGATAGACGTCCCTCGACAATCTTCGAAGGCTGCAGGGGCGGGAGTGAAGCCGTCAGGTACAGGCCAGTTGCTTTTTGATGGCCCGTGCCGTGCTGCCACGGCTGCACAAACTGCCGCGGTCGCAACCCCCCGACTAAGGCGGAGGCTTCCGCGTGCATTCGAGGATTTTCGACGGCAACGAAAGGCGCGTTGGCGCTTGCCATGGCGAGGAAGACTCTAGCGGCGGATTCGAGAGCCTGGCGTCGTCCCGGCTCCCGATCGAGCCACTGGCAACTCACCGCCGACAAATACGTGCACGGCGGATGCGCGACCACGAGGTCCCAACCGAGGTTTTGAATGTGAAGAGCATCTCCGCAGAAGTGGGGAATGTAGTCGATCTCCGACGGTCGTAGATCGCACGTCGCGACGTGCGCTCCGGCGAGTAGGAACATCGAAGACACGACCCGCTAGCTTCACCGACGACTAGAACGCGGGGTGGAGGAATCCCCTCGGCCGCGTCGAAACGTCACGGCGTCGTGGATCGCCGCTAACTCAGCGCAAAGCTCGTCAAAATGCGTCGGCAGTACGGCAGAGGGTGATGAATGAGTGCTCGCGTGCGGCCGCCGCAAGGCTAGAGCAGCTTCGGCGAGATGGCGGGGCAAGATGACGGAGGAACCGCTAGCCCGGGCACGGGAGGCGGCTAACATTTGGAGCTCGCGCGTAGGGGCGCGGGCAGCTTCAGTAGACTTGGCGGCCGAGGAACAACCAACCACGGCGATCCGGTGGATGGCCTCGGCAGTAGAATTCAGGGGGAGGGGGTCGTCGCCCTGAAGTTTCGGTGGGCTAGACCTGAAGGGGGTTGGCTCCGGCGGGCGATCCCTGGAACAGGGATCCTCCGGAGAGCCGAGAGAAAGAGGAGA
>CM030935.1:5538503-5554551 GCA_018136815.1 Isochrysis galbana
CAAACCCGCATTCCAGTCACACTTTTGCACACATTATTGAGACGATGGGGCTCCTCTGCTACACGTTAGCCTCACCGACCCCTCGTCCCCGAGAGAAGGCTCCTCCCGCCTCCCCTTCTTGCTTCTCCTCCTCTTCCTCCCTGGCTCTTCCTTGCTCCAAGCCCGGATGGGACAACGGGTACAAACAAGGTCAACAGGTTTCGGGGGCCTTTTCCTATTAAGAGGACATGTTAACATGTCGCAATAGGTCCGTAACAGGTCAAAATAAATATGTGATTTATAATAATAATATGAATATGATTGGTGATTGGCTTCTGACTTCTGAGCTTAGTTACTAGGGAGAGGAAGGGATCTGAGATGATTTGGGCGTGGCTACGATAGCGGTACCTATAGTATAGGCCTATTCAACTACTTTTATAAGTAGGAGGCCAATGGGGGCCTCGCGCCCCCCTCTCTCCATCGCAGACACCCCCTGGGTGGGCCTGCACAACCAACCTCAGCCCCTGCCTGCTGGCAGGGGCTGAGCTGACATCAATCTGGCCCGGACCTTCGCCGAGCGCGCGCCGCGCGCCGCACGCACTCGCCTGCACTGGCCCTCGCTCGTACTGACCCCCCCCCTCACCACTGAGCCACAGACCACCGAGGCCGCCAGGAGGGCACCCAGGGCCAGCGAGGCGAGCGAGGGAGAGGCAGGAGAGGCCAGGGGCGCTGCCCCAGCCTCCACTGCCCCCTGAGCTGCCCTGGCTGGCCCTGTGGGGGGCCCCGAGGGGCCCCCCAGAAGGGGGCCATGGCGCGCGCCATGCAGCACACGCCCGTAGGAGAACGAAGAGAGCGACGGGAAAAGAACGACAAAAAAACCACACGATCTGGCCCGAGAATAGGTAAGATAACCGCCCATTTACGGTATATCAACGGGAAGACACCCCGCGCGGCAGTCAAACACCGCGAAAGTGCGGCAGCGGACGAAGAAAGGCCGAAGGGCGGGGGCCGAGACCCCCCGGGGACACTATAAGCTAGTTCAGGAGGCGTTTTACGTTTGTCTGCCACAGGAACACCCAACATCAGGTCTGCCCCAGCCCGCCCCTTGCGCTTGGCCCGTCGTAGTGCACGCGGCCCCCCCCCCCGATACCAAAGACAAAGGAATGAAGGGGGTAGTGTAAAGGGAGTGAGTGTTCTGGGGTATAGGCGATGGCGTGAGTCGGTACCGTGAGTGCGTGGTCTTTATAGCTAGCGGTAGTAGCCTGAATCTTCAGATGTTTTTTTTTATAGTATAGGCCTATAGCCACGCGCGAGGCGAGAATATTGAAAGGTTTTTTTTACCTATTACCTATTAACAGGTAACAGGTTTGAGGTGTCGTTCCGTCAATTGTGGGACATCAGTCGAATTGAGCTATCAAATGTCCATATACAAATCTACCATATGATCTATTTTTGGCGACAGATCGACGAAACAGTGCCCCGTGCGTGCGCATAGCAGCTTGTTTCTCTGCGGTTCCCAATTACGTAAACGTGCAGTATAAGAGAGATCAGGATCAGGCGCGGGAAGGGTGTGATGAGTTGCGATCACCCATGTGCACGCCGTGGATGCGCACGGCGCGATGTGCATAGGTTCCCCCCGCGGGGGCGCCGTGCGTGCGCATAACCACTTTTTCTTCTACTATGAAAGTGCACGCCGTGCGTTCACTCTTTCCGCGGGGGAACTCTGGGCGCGGGGTGCAGGCGGGAACCTTGGGGGCACCCCCTGGGATCGGGGGACTTTTACAGTATATGACGATAACACTAACGTAAACGGGTGATCTGTCTTTTGATCCCCCTCTTTCCCTTTCCCTCCCCCGACGACCCACCACCGATCGTCCGCAGAGAGAGAGAGAGAGAGAGAGAGAGAGAGAGAGAGAGAGAGAGAGAGAGAGAGAGAGAGAGAGAGAGAGAGAGAGAGAGAGAGAGAGAGAGAGAGAGAGAGAGAGAGAGAGAGAGAGAGAGAGAGAGAGAGAGAGAGAGAGAGAGAGAGAGAAGGCTCCTACTGCCTGCCTCCCTCTTCCCTGCTCGCTCGTAACTGGGGTTGCCAGGGGGTGCTGCGCACTGGCTGGAAAGAAATATTGTGTTAAAGACGCGACATGCCGTGGTACCATTGGGTATTCGGCATTGTACCCATGGGTATAATAATTAGCTTTGTGCTCATCTTTGTAATAATAATACTCATTGGAGGAATTGTTCAGACATTCCTACCTGAAAAAGAAAACAAGCTAAAACGGTGATACCTCACGATAGACATTCTGAGTGAAAACAAAACTATCACCTGGCCCTCTTTTGATGGAATGCGAGAACTAAGTTTATACTTGGTTGCCCCATGGGGGGGCACGAGCCCCCCCCTCTCTCCACTCCTCCCCTGCCATGGGGGAGGAACCACTCATCCTCCTGGCACGCCTGATGGCTTGCCAGGAGGCCACTGCCCTACTGACCCACTCCCTTCCCCACAGGCTCGCCTCATTCGCCCATCCTGGCCCCTCGTGACCAGCCCATTGCTCCAACCCCCCCTCCCCCCCTGGTCGACAGGCAGACAGGTGCAGCGTGGGGGCCCCAGAGGCTCAGGAGCGCCAGCGAGGGGGAGGCAGGGGAGGCCAGGGCCCAGCCCCAGCCTCCTCTGCCCCCTGAGCTGGCCTCCAGGAGCCTCCAGGGGCCGCCAGAGGGCAGCTGGAGGCCTGCCGCAGGCGCGCCATCGCGCGTGCCGCAGGAGAGGGGAGAGAGAGCGCGGAGAAGGGGGTGGGCGGAGCGAGAGCTCCGCCCATCGAAAAATTGGTAAGTCCCGCTCCTGTTTACAGGATAAGTCGGGACAGAGTCGGCCGCCCACTCGGAGACACAGGAGGAAGGGGGGGAAAGATCACCGGGGGGGGGCGCGGGCCACCGGACCATATCTAAGCCCTTCACCCCTATCCCCCTAGTAGTGCACGGGGGGAGTCGCCTTATGGCGGGGGGAGAAGGGCCGGGGGAGTGGGGGTGTAGAAAGTATGCTACGTGCTACGTGTAGTAAGTAGTGGTTCCATTCGCCGCGAGTGCGGTAAGAATATTAGAAGGTTTTTTTTTTTGATGGAATGCGACTTTGGTAGGCCTCTTGACCTCTTAATAGAACCTATTAGAAGCCTATTGTCCCATCTGGGGCTCCAAGGTCGCGTTCAATCGAAAGAGGTCGTTTTAATAATGTAATTTTTCATACTGGAGATGAGGAGAGGCTTTGGTGGCCATGGTGGCCATGGTGGCCATGGTGGCTTGTGGGCTGTGTGGCTTGTTGGTGGTGGCACGGGCCGTGGCTCGTGCCCACCTGGTCTGTCTTGGGTGCTGCACGCGCTCGCGTCGGCGGCGCGGCGGTAGTCGCGGCCCGTTCGGCCGGCGAGGCGGGGGTGACGGCAGGGGAGGAGGGGAGCGACGTGCGCTCCATGACCCTATCTTTTAAGGATAGTTCCACGGATCGCCGACAGATCACAAATCGTCCTTTGATCGTCGTCCGTCGCTGTTTGATCGGAGTGTTTGGGTTTGATTTCAGTCGAGGTACGTGAGAAAGTCGTGTGGCGAGAGTCGGAGTGTTTTCTTGGGTGTCTGTGTCCGTCGTCCTGTCGTCAGTCGTCATCCGTCGCTCTCGCTCTCGTCCTCTCGTTCTCGTCTAACGCTCATACCTACACTCTCGCCTCTCCTCGCTAGTCGCTAGCCCCTGCCAACACAGCCCTCCTCTCACTCGCCCTCGCCTCTCGCCCCGTCTCCGAAGTCGTCTCCCTCGCCGCGCCTGCCGCCGGCCTCGCTCCTTCCTCATGCTGCCCTCAGGCCCCATGGGCCATCCATTCCAATTCGTCAGAGGCGCCCCCCCATGCTGAACTAAGTATAAAGTTAGTTGGCGCGTATGGGGATTGATGGGCGCCCTAATCCCTGCCCTGCCCATTTTCGCCGGCGAGCGCGCGAGCACAGTCGCGGCCTCTGCAGTCGCGCGCTCCGAACGCCGCAAGAAGCGGCCGTCTGGCAGTGCTACGGAGGACGCCCTAGCGTCACTACCAGCGCGTCCTGCCAGCGCGTCCTTAACAGCACTTGTATAGTGGCAGTAGTGGTATACTAGTATCTTTAACTATGAACTGTTGTATGCTATTGCTAATGCGCTATTGCTATTGCCATAAACATGAGGGCCAACGAAAAGTGCCAAGCAATGAAGAACGCCCCCCGGTGCTCACAAGCACTTCGGGATGCCTAAGATTGCACATACCTGATGTTCTTAAATCCTCGCTGCCGTCATCGCAACTGGATCAACATCATGTAGGAGTAGGTCATGAAGATGGAATAGATTATCGTCAAGAGGCCGGTCCGCACCTGGAGTCTCTCGGTTGCATCCTTCTAGGTCTTGTACCCGAAAGCGCATCATGGGTAGAACAAGAATTCAAGTAAAGGATACGTATAGTAGTGGGACGAACTGTGTACCTGTGGCGATCCTGTTTGCCTCTGCGTACTTGTTGCCTAGTTGCCTCCACCACGAGTGTCGCAATGGGAAGAACGTTTTGTGGATGGAATGGCAAGGTATGAGGCCGGCGCACACCTGGGATCTTGTAGTGGTCTTGAAATACATTGCAATTGTAAGCAGGATTTTGATTGGCTTAAAAAGAACAACATTTCGATGGGATGAATGGGTGGGGGGCACTGCTTACCTGCAGTAGCTTTGTCCACGGACGTTGAGAGGTAACTTGGATCATGTGTGATTCCGGTCATAATTTGGGCTTCTCCTCACTCCTGCGAGGGCCTCTCGGTACGGTCCCTGTTTGCCTTGACTTTTGATAGAGAAGGCCACCATTGCGAACGTTCCAGGGCGAGCAGCGCCTCTGGCTCGATAGATGCACATCCCAAGACTTCTAGCGCCGGGCACGTGAGCGATGGTGAAGACAATGCTGAGCATCTTGAGACGTCCAATTTTCTCAGGTGGGGTGAGTAATCGCACGCCGCTTCGAGGGCGGAATCGAGGAGCTGAGAGCATCCGGCTAATTTAAGGTTGTAGAGCGAGCGCCCACCAATGCGTGGAGCACGCAATTTTTCGCAGTACGAGAGGTCGAGCTTCTCCAAGACATCGCTCAAAGCCGTTGGAGCCACCAAGGAAGCGCACATCTTGAGTCCCAATGTGGTCAAGTGGTTGCTTGATGCGCACAGTTGCGTCACAGCGGCGTCTTGCAACTCCGAACACCCACAAAGATGGGCCTCAACAAGGTTGGGGGCTCGGATCGTCGGCTGGCAGAGGGATGTGCACAGTGACAGCCGGAGCGTCATCAACGACGGTGAGCGCGAGCATGCGGCACTCACAGCCTCATCAGAGAGCCCATCACACCCGGTGGCAATTAGCGTGCGTAGTGTCGGGCAGCCAATCATCGGGGCGACTAGCGATCGGCAGTGCGAGATATCTAGCCGCTCGAGCAACTGCGCGGCGATGCAGGCAGCAGTGACGGCTTCATCACGAAGCTCTGTCGATGAGAGATCGAGCTCGATCAGCCTTTCATGCCCAACTATTGGTGGAAAGCTGAGCCGAGGACAACCGGCCGTCAGAATAGATCTAACAGAAGATCCACCGTCAGACAGACAGCCAATGTACTGAAAGGCCTCGTCGCACAGCTCGAAACACTCGGAGACGTTGACTTTCGTCAAATTCCTCCCTGAGATGGCTGGTTGGCGTAGGGAAGCGCAACGCCACAAGTTTATGTCCTCAAGCAACGCAGACCCTTTGCACAGCTGCTGCACAGCCTCATCTGTCAGGCTGGCGCATATATACAGCGAGGCTACGCGGAGGCTAGGAAGCGTCAGCATAGGCCGAGTGAGACCGGGGTTGCACGAGACTCGGAGCTCTTCGAGATGTGGAGCAGCGGAGGCAAACCATTCCAACAGATCATCAGAATATGCAGAACATCCAATGAGATCGAGCTGCTTGAGGCAGATCAGGGCTGGGACGCCACTGGCCGAAACGGGAGGGAACAGTTCGAAGGCATGCATTGCAAAGGTCCCCCGCGGAAGCGCCAGCTTCGATAATGATGAGGAGGTGAGCGCAGAAAGGAGCTCCTTGAAACCTGCATTATCAAGTCCACTCAACTGCAAGTCTTCCAGGAAGCGAAAGCGCCGGAGCGCGCAGACGGCGTGGAATGCACCCGCCGTTCCTTTGTCCACGTAGCTCTTTACTATCGAGTCGATCGCGGCCTGCGCGGTCTTGCTGATTGCGCGGTGAGGATGCCAAGAACGCCCACCTGCTGTCAAAGTGGTGGTGGTCCGCTGAGCAACGTCCGCAATGTGTCGACTGGGAGGAGAGGGGGCGTGGCGTGGCGTGGCGACGTGGGGCGGGGCGTTTCGGGGCCGGTTGGCTGTTGCCTTGGACCTGCGCTAGGGCTGCCTTTCGTCACGAAGCCGAGGATGATGCGGAGGAGGTCCGGGTCGTCGAGGACGCAAGGGCCGATCGGGGAGGCGCTCATGGATTTGAATTGACACGGCAGAATAACGGGAGGACTTGCGGGTAAAACAGACGTTACTGAATTTCCAGCTCCCTTGCTCTTGCTCAGTCGTCGCTCGCTCGCTCGCGTTCGCTGTGAACGGCCTCACGTTCCCTAGTACTAGAGGCTGCCGCTGCATGCTGCATGGGCATGCCGGCTCAGAGCCCTCCGGCTACGCTCGACTCGACACTTTGTCGCCTAGAGGCTGGCGCTTCGTGGACAAGCGCGCTTCGTGGACAAGACACCCCCTTCCCCCAGCCTTAGGGCGGTCAAACAGGTTTTTTTCATTTTCATTAGTCATTAGGGGTGAAAAAATGAGCATCTCACCGTTGAGGAAATTTGAAATTTGAGGAATTTTTTCGGTAGAAAGTTCCCAATACACCCAACTAGCACATATCCGGGCCCCATTGGGACCCAGACCCCCCCTTGGGCCGCCCACAGACAGCCTCCCAGCTAGCAGCTAGCCCTAGCCCTAACCTGACTGTGACGGATCCGAGGTTACACCACGATCTCGGATGGGAACGGAGGAGATGGAAAGGAAGCGGCGAGAGGCGCGGCTGAAGTTGGGAACGGGCCAATGACGGGCTCACCCGCCTCCAGAGGAGGCAGGGAGATAGGGCCAGGTCAATACTTCTAGCAAAACTTGCCCAAACTTCTCGGTCAAACTTGCGGGAATCTTGTAGCGGACTACCCAAACTTCTCGTGTAACTTCTCACAATTTGTCGTCCCGAAAGTAGCCGCAGGTACATCCGCAACACATTTCCCTTACTTAGTTAGGAGACCAAAAAAAACTCAATCGCATCGCAACACGCAACACACATAACCAACTACGTACGTACGCCGCCTTTCGCCTTTCACACACACATTGTCATCTAGCTATACACATGTATATATATGTTACCTCCCAAGATCCAACGGCCCCCGATAGCTATCCGGGCCCCCAGATAGCAGATAGCCGACAGCTATCAGGGGGGGATTTTCCAGATCGCAAGAAGCCAACATCCATCCAACATTCACCCCGTTAGCAATCGCAATCGGGGGGCCGCGAAATTCCTCCGATATATATCTACATCGGGGGATAGCACCTAGGGGTAACATGCATATCTATTATGATGTTCGTTCGATGTATGTGTATGTCGAATGTTCAATATTTGTGTACGTGCTTGTAACTTGTAAGGCATTCACAAGCAACAACAACACAAACAACCAGCACAGCACACTCCTCATCCTCATCCGACTCATCCGCATCCGCAGATCCGCAGCTACGCGCGCGCATTGCTGTGGACTGCGGAGGGGCAACGCGCAACGCCATCTTGATCCTAAGTAAGGGAGGAGGCTGCCACCGTCCGCTATCGACACGCGATAACGCGTGCAGTGTGTAGCATCGCTTTCTTGTAGCCGGTAGCCTGTAGCCGGTAGGCGGTAGGGCGGGGTCAAGCAACGCCGGAGAGGTTGAGATGCGCAGGCTCACACATGGGCGCAGGCCAGCATGGAGAAGTGGAGAAGGGGTGGCGGGCGTGACTCACCTCGGCCCTCGCCATGCGCGGGTCAGCGGTCAGTCGCGAAAGGCCAATGGGGGGGTGGGGGTGGGGGTTTGTTTGTTGTTTGTTGCTGCTTACGAATAGATTAAAAAAAGTAATCGGGAATATAATTTCGAAAGACCAGCTAGGCTTCGTCCCGAAACGCGAACACCTGCGACGAGAACGAGGACGAGTGCGGGGGAGAACGAGAGCAAGGAGGGACCCAGGCGATCGCAAAACACAAGGACCAGGCCTGGGAATTAGCCCGGTCACTCACTATGGCTCCACGCCTGGGTGATCAGTCCAGAGCTAGAGCATATTCATATTCCGAGTAGAAGCCTGTAGCAGCTGCTTGGCCACGTGGAGATATAATGGTAGCAACATTGAATGAAGTGTAGTGATAAATAAAATAATTAATGTTATATCCTAGCCAACCCCACTAGCTAATTGGACACAACTTTTCCGTCCCGGAATCTCGCCATGCCTGACGAGCCAGGTGTCCGAGTGCTACCGGGGGGAGGGGTCAGTCACCGCCCCCTCCCCCCGATATTCGTCCTCCCCCCAGTGCACGCACCGACCCCGCGCACCCCAGCACGTCCTCTCCTCGAGTCCACGCTGGGGGAAAACCCCTTTCGGGTAAAAACAACGCAGGGGGGGGGGGCACTCATGAATAGGAGCCCATAAACGCAAACGCTAATCTCTCCTCGCAAGAGCGAGTGGCCGCGGCGAGCCGCGGCCCTTCCCTCCTGGTTCTGGCGCCCCCGTCTTCTCTTACCCAAACGGGGCGAGAAGACACGTAAACGCCGGAGGGGAGAGCTGCCACTCCCCCCTCCCCTCCCTCTTCCCTTTTCCTCCTCTCTTCCCTGCGGCGGGGGCCCATGGCGCGCGCCTGCGGCCCCTCTTCAGGTCCCCAGGAGGCCAGCAAGGGCCTGGGAGCGCAGCTCAGGGGGCAGGTGAGGCTGGGGCATGGCCCTGGCCCCTCCTGCCTCTCCATCGCTGGCTCTCGAGCCCCTGCCAGTCGACTGGAGCTGGCTGGTGGCTGGGGGGTCCTGATCAGGGGGGGCCAGGGGGAGGAGGGGCTGGTCAGAGGGATGGGCTGGCCACGACAGGCCAGGGCGGGCGAATCAGGCGTGCCTGTGGGGAGAGGGATGGGTCAGCATGGCAGTGTGCTCCTGGCAAGCCATCAGGCATGCCAGGAGAGTGGGTGGTTCCTCCCCCATGGCGGGGGAGGAGTGGAGAGAGGGGGGGGCTCGTGGCTCGTGCCCCGCCATGGGTGAACCAAGTATAAACTTAGTTGAATGGAGTGTAGTGATTGATAGAAGCGTGGAGACGTCGTAAACGTATAGACACAAGAACGAAGATCGATGATTTATGATTTACCATCGCGGTCATAACGGTAGAGCGGAAAATAGCGAAATAGCAAATAGCCCGCAGAGGCTCGCGAATGCAACAGGCCGACGGCGAGGCGCAAATGACGGCACGGCTTGCCGCCCATTTGGGATGCGACACGATGTGCGATGTGTGTAAGTGTGTAACTGTGGCTCTGGTCCAGTCTGGTGTCTGGTCCGTGCCCGTGGAGAGAAGGCTTTCATGCGATGTTGTGCTGGTTGTGAGAATTGTGAATTGTGGAAAATTGAGGAGAGGAATGTCTAAGAAGAGAGCGAGTGTGTGCAGCTGCAAAGGTCTACAGGTTCCGCCGATCGTGTGTTGTGCGCCTGAAGTTCTAGTAGTTGCTTTTGTTGCCCCCCAACCCCTCCGTCCTCCGTGCCTGTCCATGAAGCTCCTGCTTCCGCGCGTGTGCGCACCTAAAATGTCACTGTGGGTCATCATCTTAACCATTTCGAATGAGAAGCACATGTCGGCGAGGGGAATCCCATGGGGCAACTTCCATCCAGTGGGAACGGGTTCCAGATGTTTTAGGGCCGAATTTTATTTTAACGTTAACGGAGACGAAAAGACGAAGGGGAAAACAAAACCCCCAGGCGGGACACCGGCCGCCCTCTCTCCCCTTCTTCGCCGCACACGCGCCCCAGACCGCCCAAGCTCTCTCTCTCTCTCTCTCTCTCTCTCTCTCTCTCTCTCTCTCTCTCTCTCTCTCTCTCTCTCTCTCTCTCTCTCTCTCTCTCTCTCTCTCTCTCTAAACGCTAAAGCTCCCCCACCACCATCCCCTTTCGCCTCCCCTTGCTGTCGCGAGGTAGAGCTGTAGAGCAGCGTACTATCTTAGCACGCACAAACCCACAGGCCCTCTAAGAGGGTTAGTCTAAGATACACTCGGGCTCTAGATACCCCGCGAGATGAGGCACACACGTGTTAACGTGAAGCACGGGCGGCGAGCAGCAGACGGAGCCGTTCAAGTTCAAGTATTGAGACCGTGAGATGGTCATTTTTTTACCCCTAATAAAAAACCTTGTTTGACCGCCCTGTGTACGACGAAAACGAAACTGCAGGAGGCATATCACTAATCTAGGATTAAAGGCGCGCGATGGCGGGGCCGCGGCGGCGGGGGGGGGGGGGGGGGGGGGAGGGGGGGGCGGGGGGGGCGGAGGTGGAGGGGGCGGTCCTCGCGTCGCCCTTCCCCGGCCCCCTTCTCTCCTCTTCTTCTTCTCTTTCTCTTCTCTTCTCTCTCTCACCATCAGAGAGAAATATCGTAGGAGTGGCCTGGGTCTCTTCCCCATAGAATTTGTGCTCCGTTCCACCGAAACAAACACACTTTTAGCATCACTTAGGACGTTCGTTCCTTCCCTTCTTCTCCCTCGCCTCCCCCGCCCCCCCCGCTCCCCCCCGCCCCCCCGCCCCTCGCCTCAGCTGGCCGCCTCTCTCGCGGCGGGCCGCGTCGCCATGGACGCGAACCCCCCCCGCTCGCGCTCGCTCCTCAGCGGCGCGCGCTGGCGCTCCGGCCGCGCCGCGCGTGAGCATGCCTTTGCCGAGTCGAGCGAGCGGCGGCAGCGTGCCGAGCGGCGCTTCTTGCAGCAGGAGGAGGAGGCCCACGCCAGTGAGGCCGAGACATGGGAGCCGGAGCGGTTGGCTGGTCGCCGACCATACGGCGCGGTGACGCCGGCCAGATCCTCCTTTGCCGAGATCCGCGATTTCACGCGCCGCCGGTTTTCATTCCTCTCGCGAGGGCGGGCGGCCGGATCGGGCGCGTCAGCAGACTCACCACGCGCAGAGCGCGATGATCATGGGCCTTCCTCCTCTCCTTCCGCCGACGCCCCTCCGGGCGATGTGTCTGCTGAGTCTCAGGCCGTGAGCTCTCGCCCGCCGGATGTGCCGCACAGCTCGACGTCTCTCGTCCCATCGCCGCTGGTCGGTAGGCCACGCTTGAACTTGCCATGGATGGGGAGGGGACGCTCCTCGCCACCCATGCGCCGTTCCTTCACCCGTGCGACGGTGGCGCCCGAGGCTACGGTGCCGGGTGCTGCAGGGGTGGAACCTCTTGGCGCGGCTCAGCCGCACAACGAGCCCGAGGCGGAGGGCACGGTGCCGGAGAACGAGCCCGAGGCGGGGGGCACGGTGCCGGTGGACAGAACGAACGAGGTGGAGGATGCCCCTGAGCTTGATCCCACCGTGGCCTTTATAGCCGAGGCTGAGCAGGTGAGCCCGCGACCTGCTGCGCGCTGAACCGACCCACCTTTCTTGCACTACTCACTCACAGCTGCGCTGCGTGGAACTCTTTCATTGGACCTGATCCCTTCCACCTTTGGCGGTTGCACATGTAGACAGCGCGCCGACTCCTACGGGAGCAAGAGTTTGACGAGGAAATGAGGTTCTTGCAACATTTACAGAGCAACGGCTTGCCTGCACCACCAATGTCGCGCGATGGTACCACAGACTCAGAAGCAATACCTCGCCCACTTGGCCGCGCGCTACTCGTCCAACGGGGGAGCTCACCCTCAGAAGCCGAGCCTTCACGGGAGGAATCACGTCTAGAGCCAACACCTGACACCGTCTTCCGACTCTTCTTCACCCTAGCTGACAACGACGAGCCGCCCGATGAAACGAGACGTGAGGAGACACGGCGGCCACGACGGATTGATGACGAACGAACACCGTTCGCCGACAGTTTATTCGACGAGCTCATGGGCCTTGGGAATCCGGGCGGTACGAGAACCAATCCGAGCGCCGAAGAGGAGGAACGTGTGCGTCGGGATCTCCGTGTCTTAAACACACGTCTCCACGGGCTGCGCCTCATCCTCGCCCTCAGCCAACAGGATGCCGACGCCGATGTGCTCCTGCCCATCGTACTCTCTTCTTTTGGCGCCACCTTGGGTGCCGATCTCTCGGCGCTGAGCGCAGAGCTTGGCATCACCATCCCTCCACCGCTGCCACATGTGCCGAGGGCGCAAATTGCACAATTGATGCCGCACATTAGCTACGGCGACGCATGTGCGTCGCACACTCATTTCTCCTCCGAGTGCTCGGTCTGCATGTCAGACTTCGAACCCGACTCCTCAGTGCGTGTTTTGCCATGCAAACATGTCTTCCATATGGGCTGCATAGATCAGTGGTTCGAGCGGTCCAACTTTTGTCCGAACTGCAAGGGGGTGGTCACCGAAGCCAGCTCCTAGGCTGCGTCAGGCTGCGCCAGGTAGAGGCGATCTCTAACGTTCGCCATGTCTTCAGCTGACGAGTGCTGCTGCGCACACCGACCCGACGACAAGTACGGGAAGCGCTAACACGAGTACGTCACAAAACCCGCTTGAGAGTGATGCGGCGGTTGCCAAAGAAGGTATATCGATATCTTTGACAAAGACCACCTCCACTATACACAAGCGCAGCTGGATGTATCGTTGTCGGCTTTCCCCGCCTTGCTCATGAAAGATACATTCAGATGCCGCGTCGCGTGCATATCCTGCTTGTCGCTCGTGTTGTGATCACGATTGGGGGTGATCCCCGGCCTTGCTTCAGGCTCATCGGAGCAGACGTTCAAGGGGCGGCGATGGCCAAGTAGGCTCGTACTCCGCTGCACCGATCCATGGCGTCTGTCTGCTCACATGTCGCTTGTCGCCACGAGAAACGTTGGCATCGGTCTGTGTTGCCATCGTTGTGCGATTACGTGAGTAAAATGTGTACATGGTACATGGTCTGCGACATGTTACACGTGCACGGGGACACGCGAAACTGAAATGGGCGCCTCGCCCTCCCCTTGTCCCCCTTCCAGCATATCCGCTGCACTAGCTTCTCCTGAGGAGCCACCCCCATCCCACCGTGCCGGTAAAACAATCTGAAGATACGAGCGGGGGGGGGGAGCCTTGGGAATCCTTGGACACCCAAGGGAGGCGGAAAACAATGGTCAAAAAGCGTGAGTGACCGGGCGCTAGGGCCCGACCCAGCCCCGAGCTCCCCCACCCACCCTCCCGGTCTTGGCCCGTCGTAGTGTGTCAGAGCAATAATAATGAAACAACTGAGCGTTAGTACCACTACTCCCACTAGCCCGGTACTATCACGACACCCCTCGGCGCACCTGCCCGCACGCCTTGAGGTGGTGGCACAGACACATACGACATATGCATCCCTTCCACTAATCTTATGATTGGTCGCCATGGAGGGGGGCCTCGCGCCCCCCCCCACTCTCTCGACTCCTCATGTGGGGCGAGAATCATCCACCCCCCTGCGCTGCCTCTTGGCATGCAAGATGCACAACCTACTTTTATAAGTGGGGGTCAATGGGGGCCTCGCGCCCCCCTCTCTCCATCGCGGACACCCCCCGGGGTGGGCCCGTACATTCAACCCCAGCCCCTGCCCTCTGGCAGGGGCAGGGCACTCATCAATTCAGCCCGGACCCCTAGTGGGCGCGGGCCGCGAGCCGCACTCCAAGGCCCGCATGGGCCTGCTCTCGTACTGACTCCCCCCCCCCCATCCCTGGTCGCCAGGCAGACAGGGGCCTCAGGGCGGCACCCAAGGCCAGCGAGGCGAGCGAGGGAGAGGCAGGGGGGGCCAGGGGCTGAGCCCCAGCCTCCACTGCCCCCTGAGCTGCCCCTGCTGGCCCTCTGGGCGCCCCTGAAGGACCTCTGAGAGCAGGCCATGGCGCGCCGCATGGCGACGCGCCGCAGGGACCGGGGCGGAAGAGAATGGAACGAGGGAGAGGGGGGGGATTTGCACCCCCCCCGATGGAGTGTGGTGAGAAACGAGCCCCGTTTGCGTTAGCAAACGGGCGAAGGGGGGCGGCTGGCGACTGGCGACAGGAGAGGCGAGAAGAAGGGAGTGGCTCAAGACGTCCCTGTGGCAGATATCGGGGGGCGCAGTCATTTATTTCTTCGAGGACCGCTCGCGGCGCGAGCTGTAAGGGCCGTTCTCCCTTTTTTGACGAGAGGTTCCTCCCCTTCCCCCCGGTGCTTTTTCCCGGAGAGTCGGCCGGCGTCGACCGGACCGCCTCAGTGGGTTTTCCCTCATTTTAACTTGTGGGGAGTTAGAATGGGAGCCGGGGGCCTGCGAGGGGGGAGATGTGGAAGGGTGCATAGGAGTATGTATTTGTGACAACAGCACGCGCCAAGGTGTACGGGCAGGTGCGCTGAGGGCTGTCGTGTTAGTACCGGGCTAGTGAGAGTAGTGGTACTAATGCTCAGATAGATTATTATTGGCATGCAAGATGCAGGGGGCGCTCACTGAGACTCTCCCAGCCAGAGAGCTGGGCACAGATCGCACGCCCTGGCCTGCGCTAGCCAGCTTGTCGCTCTGACCAACCCCTCCTCCCCCTGGGCCCCCTTGAGCAGGTCCCCCAGCCAGCTCCAGTGGACCGGCAGGGGCGCGAGAGCCAGCGAGGGAGAAAAAAAAACTTCTTAATATTCCCGCCGCGCGCGCGACCCTGCACAGCCTCAATGCAGCCACGCCCGCTTCCCTTCTCCCCCCTCCACCTGCCACCTGCCTTGCGGCTCGTCCCCTCGTGCTCTACTTAGGGGCTGGGTGCAGTAGGTTTCCGGTGACAGGCGGTGTGTACCGAATCCTGATGGCTTTCCTCACTACTTCTTCTTGCGATACTAATCTTATGATTGGTCGCCATGGAGGGGGGCCTCGCGCCCCCCCCACCCCCCTGCGCTGCCTCTTGGCATATAGGGGGGACTCACCCAGACTGCCCAGACTCTCCCTGAGAGTCGGGCATAGATCGCACGCCCTGGCCCGCGTTGGCCTGCTTCTCGCTCTGACCAACCCCTCCTCCCTCTGGGCCCCCCTGATCAGGAGCCCCCAGCCAGCTCCAGTCGACCAAGTCGCGTTCCGTCAAAAGAGGGCCGGGTGAATTTTTTTGTCCTCAATATAGTCCTGTTTTCTTTTTAGTACAAAACAAAGCTAATCACCTTTCTCGTGGCTTGTTCGGAGCTCTCCGATATCCGTTAGGTTCTCTTCTTTCCTCGCGGGACGCTCGATCCTAGCAGGGGGGTGTCGCATTCGCGAATCGACACTCGTTAGGCTTCTCTTCGTCATTCGGTATTTATCGTTATAATTCTCTGCTTTCTCTCGTTCTCGGTCAAAAGCTTCGCTTGGATGCATGGGATCGTGGGTTGTGGATGGAGCGCCCTCTCTCTTTCTCTCGAAGGAGAAGGGAAGTTTCCCCACCTTTCTTCCTCCCAGGCGCCTCGCAAATAGGTTTAATTTGCTATCTTCCCTACGCTTCTTTATCTACTTCTGGGGGCAATCAGGTTTAATTTGCAATCTCATCGCATCTTCCCCTTAGGCACATCCGTCGTCGTCTGGCCGGAGTGTTTGGGTTTGATTTCAGTCGAGTTATGTGAGAAAGTCGTGGGGCGAGAGTCGGAGTGTTTTCCTGGGTGCTGGGTGTCTCTGTCCGTCGTCCTGTCGTCAGTCGTCATCCGTCGTCGCTCTCGCTCTCGTCGCTCTCGCTCTCGTAACACTCAGACCCTACAAACTCGCCTCGCCTCGCCAGCCCCTGCCATCACAGCCCTCCTCTCACTCACCCTCGCCTCTCGCCACTCGTTCCATGTCGCTCTCGCCGCCGTCCTCGCCCTCGCTCAAGCCCGCCTGCCCGCCTTCCTCTGCTGACGGGCTTCAGCCCGTCAGCACCTCTGAAGTGGCCTCCCTCGCCGC
>CM030935.1:5554651-5619750 GCA_018136815.1 Isochrysis galbana
CCCCTAACCCTAACCTAACCCTAACCCTAACCCTAACCCTAACCCTACCCTAACCCTAACCCTAACCCTAACCCTAACCCTAACCCTAACCCTAACCCTAACCCTAACCCTAACCCTAACCCTAACCCTAACCCTAACCCTAACCCTAACCCTAACCCTAACCCTAACCCTAACCCTAACCCTAACCCTAACCCTAACCCTAACCCTAACCCTAACCCTAACCCTAACCCTAACCCTAAACCCTAACCCTAACCCTAACCCTAACCCTAACCCTAACCCTAACCCTAACCCTAACCCTAACCCTAACCCTAACCCCTAACCCTAACCCTAACCCTAACCCTAACCCTAACCCTAACCCTAACCCTAACCCTAACCCTAACCCTAACCCTAACCCTAACCCTAACCCTAACCCTAACCCTAACCCTAACCCTAACCCTAACCCTAACCCTAACCCTAACCCTAACCCTAACCCTAACCCTAACCCTAACCCTAACCCTAACCCTAACCCTAACCCTAACCCTAACCCTAACCCTAACCCTAACCCTAACCCTAACCCTAACCCTAAACCCTAACCCTAACCCTAACCCTAACCCTAACCCTAACCCTAACCCTAAACCCTAAACCCTAAACCCTAATTCAATTTCATCGAATCCGAATTCGCATTCAAATCCACCTCAATAGGAATTCGTATCTAGCTTTGAACTAGTCAAATTCGAATTCAAGTGAAGGTAAATAGGAATTCATTTGGAATGAAAGTCGAGTTCAATTCCTATTCCATTCAATCCAAATTCAAATTCATTGAAGAGGATGAAGTGCACAGGCATTCAATTTAGTTATATTCAAACTTGCATTCGAATGCACCCGAATTGGAATTTCAATCCAAATTTGAACTAGTTGAATTTGAATTCGATTTGAAATATACTGTAAATGAATTGTTTCCGAATTCATTTGGAATCTAATTCGCGTTCAATCTGTATTAGGTTTGTTTTCGTCTGTATATCTGTCGGATTGAATTCAGTCCTAATTCAAATTCGTCAACGGGCGGTGAGGTGGGCGGGGGGCTTAACCAAATGCTCTATCCCCAGCCTTGAGGCTAGAGATAGGAGTTCCGCGCTGGGAATGAGGTTGCCTTTGTCGTCCGAGTCGTACAGGGGGCGAAACGCGCCCAGGTCGATTCTTTTTTTCGATTGTCGCCCCATGCCGGCTTGGGCGGTCCTCGATGAGTCCGTCGAGTTTGCGAAGAGGAGTGCGCAGCATAGTTTCGTGAATCTTTCGATGGTGCGTATTAGCAGGCGAGGGAGGAAGGATCATGTCGACGTCGCTCTCTGTCAGGGGGGCGGCCTGTGAGCGCTCCGGCTCCGGCGGCTTGGGGCGGCCCCTGTGGGGCGTCGTGACGGCGGAGGGCTGGGGAGCGGGAGCGGTCGGCGCGCGCTCCATCGCTCGAACTATAACAATAGTTTTGAAATCTTCGCCAAGAAATGGCGCGATTGGCCCCCCCTGCTTGCTGCTTGATGCTTGGAGTGTAGGTCAGTAGGTGTAGGTGAATTTTTCAAATCATGTTGAGATGAAGTTGGGATGGTAACGACCCACTCGTGCGTTCGCCGCGTCTTACTAGCTCAAGCAATAAGGAAAGGCTACACCGGTGCGGCAGCAAATATTCAGCATTGAATGAGTAAGGAGATACGAGAATCTACGGGTCGACAGCCTAGTGAGTAGCAAAAAGAGCTACGTGGGTCGAGTACCGAGCACTCGTGCCGCTGATGCCCATCCCTTTGCGCTGCCAAACGATACGGGGGCACACGGCAATGGCGCATAGGCCAACATCTCGCAAGGCCCACGCACCGAGCTCATGTGTAGATAGGCTCGGCCTATGGTACCCGCCGACACCCAGCCTGATGGCAAATGCCTTGAGCGAAGAAATCAGGCGCGTGATGCATGGAAAAGGCTTGGGCGTGGGCGCACCCACACGAAGCGCCACGCGCGAGTGCTAATCACCAGCGTTGAAAGATTGCACAGCTATGCCAATTCCACGTCTGTGGCGAAATGCCGTTGCCGTGGGGGAACGCGATAGTGGTGGCGACCACATCATGGCCGCCACGCGCTAGGCACCGTGCGACGCGACATCATGCCGCATGGATGATCTTGGCGTTGAGCGCAGCGCGGGCGCTCGGACTGCACAGCAACATTAGAGAGGCGAGCATTGCGAGCGCACCCTGTCCGGCGCGAAAGGGGACGGCGAGGCGACATGAGCCCACTCGGCACCGAAATTAGAATGCGGTCAGGCAGTAAGCCCGGCAAGTGGGCGCAGGACGGCACATGCCTGGCACGCGAAAAGTGTTTGGACACCCGAGTAGGGGTTCGCCGGGTTGATCATCGACGTCCGGTCAAAGATCATAGAGACGAGGATAGGGGTGAGGAAAAGGCCGCAATTTTGGAGTGCTGTGAGCAAGCCGTAGGCAGTACCTACTTGCGAGCGCTGTACCACAATGGGCACCTGCCATGTAACGGAGCGGCACCTCAGTCAGAGGGCAGAGTGTGTAGGCGGGAGGGTGTATCAGTGTGCAGGCGCGCTTCGCGGCGAGGGCGGGGCCAAGCAGGTGGCGTACAGAGGGCCAGACGACAGCGGCAAAGCATGAGTATCCGAGTCCCAGCCCAACGAGTAGGTACGAGGCAGGTACTTTTGAGTAGCCCATGAGGATGTGCGCTAGCGTGAGCATCGTAGTGGCGATGAGAGAAAGCCACCCGCGACGGCCAATCCGGTCGACCATGTGGCCCAACACCTATGTGAGCCAGCGGGCGTTGAGGTAAGTGAGCCAGCGGGCGTTGAGGTAAGTGAGCCAGCGCACCGGAGTAAGTGAGCACTATGCGTAGGTGCCGTAGTTTCACACAGGGGAACGCGGCAGCGGCTAAGGACGCGCACCGGCGAGAGGCATGCAGATATGATGTACGGCTCCGACATGACGATTGCCGTGTGCTGTTGCGCGTGGGCCAGAGCAATGCAAAAGGGCAATTGTTTGCCCCGGTCGGAGCTGCAAGGCGTCCCGGGCGGCTCAAGCGTCGACTACAGCAAGGGGCGGTGGACAGGCCGATTCAGCGCGAAGCGCCTGTTGGCGGCAGTTGGCGGTGAGTATTGCGAGGGTTGAATGCGCGCCTGATCGTAGACAAACGTATCATTATTGGCGTCGCGCCAGCGCGTGCCGTGGGGGAAGAAGTCGCGGTCGAGCAGCAACGCCGAAGCGATGTTGTTGAAGGGGAGCACGGCAGAGTAGACCATCACACAAGTGATACAGAGCGCGACAAATGGCACGGAGGCGAGTCCGCCGCCCGTCTCGTCGGCGCCCTTACCGGCGGCTCCGGCCGCCATCGATGGCGCGCACTTCCCTTTGTTGGTGAGCAGCGGCGCGCCGCTGCTCGAGCCGCCCTTACCCGCCTCGAGCGCCCCCTCGCTCTTGACACTGCCCTGCGCGCCCGGCCGAAATAAAGGCGGCGCGTACTTTTGCATGGCCTCGGCCTTGCGCGAATCCTCCACCTGCGGGACCAACAGCCAACAGGCAATAAGGGTGCGCGCGGGGAGGCACGGGACGACGACACAACAGCACTGCATGGATCGCATAGCAAGGCGGCGGCACCTGACGGCGGCGCTCCTCAGTGCGCAGCTGCTTGGTCGCACGTCGGTCGACAGCGCCAAGGACAAGCGAGGAGCAGAAGCTTGAGAGGCAGAGCAGCGCGCCAAACCAGACAGCGGCGGGAAGCGAGACGGCACGGGCGATTGCGGGTGAGAGCGAGTTGTTGACAACTGCGCGGCAACGCGGGCAGTGAGCCGGCGACGACGACGAATGTGCTGAGCGCAGCTGCAGGCAAAATGTGCGAAGGGGGGGCAGCGGCACAGGAGCAATAAAGCAATGCAGCGGTGCGCACCTGAGCCGAGCCGTGAGACGGAGAGCGTTATGCCCGAGGCGAGTGCGAGCTCCTTGCCGCGGAACCATTCGGCAGTGACTGACGACTGAGCAACCGAGATGGACTCGCCACCCAACCCGAAGATGGCGCGGCCGATTAGCATAATGTGCAGCGAGGAGGCAGATGTGCCCGAGGCAAAGGTAAGCTGGCCGAGCAGCACGAGGAAGGAGAACCTGGGTGGAGTGAGAGGCGGGGACCGAGTGAGCGCTAGGGGCGGACAAGGGAACAATGGGGCCGCAGCTCTGCACCATACGCTAGTGTAGGTGGCAGCCGAAACCCGGCCCCAGCGCCTCGCATGCAGATCGACCAAGCGCAAGACGCACATGTTGAGGGCAAATATGACGCCCACACGATCGACAAGCACGCCGCCTATGAGAGGGAGCACAATGTTGGGCAGGGAGTAGACCGAATACATCATCTCATAGTAGAGTTCAAACTGGTCGCCCTCGGGGGTGCCGTCCCCTGAGAATTGGCGCTCAAGCATCGAGAGCAGCGCGGCCGGATTGTCGTAGCAATAGTAGTTACCCGCCATCAGAAGTGCCGTCAGGGAGAGGATGATCCTGCGGGGCGAGCGCAGGCGTTGAGCGCGTCGATCGGCTCGCTAATACTGATTGCTTATCGGCTCCTACCCATTTAATATCATGTGCTTGCCCTCTCGCCGTGGCGTGCCTATGAGACAGCGCCATCGTCGTGCAGGGCAGCGTGCGATCCTCCGAGTCGCTATCTTAGCGCGTACGGCCCCATCCCCACCCACCCATTCCAACGATGGAGTTGCAATCCAAATGAGCATTCGGCCCATCGCCTCAGCGATTCGGCACACCTTTCACCCGGTAGCCGATGTGGAATAGGCCCAAAGCGGGATGTGCAATGGGAATAAGTGCCCTCCCGATGGCTGCCCAAAGGCCCCACAGCGCTCCCAAGGCCTCTTACCATCTCCGCTTGAGCTGAGGTCTTGTGCGGATGGCTCACCCTCCACCCCATCGGCCCCCACCGCCCCCAAGGCTCCACGCAGCGCTCCCAAGGCCTCTCACCATCTACTTTTCAGCTGAGGCTTCTTGCGGATGGCTCGCCCTACACCTCGTCGGCCCCCATCGGCCCCCACAGCCCCCACCGCTCCCCACAGTGCCCCTACAGCGCTCCCAAGGCCTCTCACCATCTCCTTTTCAGCTGAGGCTTGTTACGGATGGCGGTCGCAGTCGCCGGAGAGAGGGAGAACTGCTGCGCTGGAGGCTCTCGGTGGCGCGGGTGGGTGAGACGCGCGGCGTTGGGCAGTAGCGACTCCGACAAATGCACCTCCGAGTACCGAGCCAGGCTCTCTCGCGAGAGGCCGCGAGGCACCGCCATGGCGGGCAGCGGCGAGAGAGAGAAGAGAGAAGAGAGAGAGAGAGAGAGAGAGAGAGAGAGAGAGAGAGAGAGAGAGAGAGAGAGAGAAGACAGAGAGAGAAGAGAGAAGAGAGAGAGAGAGAGAGAGAGAGAGAGAGAGAGAGAGAGAGAGAGAGAGAGAGAGAGAAAGAGAGGGAGAGAGATTATTCGAGAGGCGGGGGGGGAAACAGAGAGAGAGAGAGAGGGCGCCCCGTCTGCCGCCGCAGAGGTACCACCGAGATTATTCATGAAACTCGTCGGAGAGAGAATGTAGCCGATATGGTTGGGCGGCGGGTACGATGTGCGCACTTAACTTCCCGCCCCATGGAAGCTAACATGAATACCCATGAGTAAGAGAAAGAAACCCAGCGGCCGCGCCTCGAGGTGTGCGGCGTGTGTGTCGCGGAGAGAGAGAGAGAGAGAAGTCGCGCCGCCGCCACGCGCGCGGCGGTTTACTTTCTACGCCCCCCCCCTCCCCCCTCGCCCAGTCGATCCCTGCCGCGCCTATCTAACTATCTAACTGATCGCTGAGTGATAGTGTAGCCCGGTCACTCACTATGGGGGTGCGGAGGGCACCAGCTGCAATGGGCAAATGAAGGGCGAAATAAGCTCCCTATCTCTTTACTGCCGAAGTATCGATATCGATACTTCCCGAGCTGTTTTTTCTAATGTACTCGTGCTAGACCTACCAGTTGGCCATGGGCTCTCGCAGGAGGGGCTGCAACAGGTGCCCGGATACCCTCCGGTAGCTCTCCCACCCATATTGTAGGTCACCTTGCCACCTTCAGGGAGGGAAAACCCCCTGAAAGGCGAAGTATCGATTTCGATACTTCACTTTATCCCATAAATTTCGATTTTAATGTATCATTTGGCCTTTTTGGCATTTTGCTTGTCTGGCTAAGGAGGGCAGGAGTAGCCTCTCCCCCTCCTCCTCCCCCGCCCCCGCCCTCGCCCCCCCCCTCCCCCGCCCGCTCAGCCCGACCCTCCTCCTAGCCGGTCTCTCGCGAGACTCGGTCGACCCCCAGGTGTGCCTCGGCCCTCGCATAATCACATCGCGTATGTACGCCTCCTCACATGGACAGGATTGGGCGCACGTCTGCACACATGCGGGCGCCTTGCTCCGCAGCGCGAACAGACGCATCGCACACCCCACCCGCACCCCCTGCCCGTTCCATTTGCCTCGCAGCGCCCGGCATCCGCGGCCGAAACCACTTGCACATTTTATGACGTGCACTCCCACTCGGCTGACGTCCGCTTTCCATCCCTGCATGCAATGCTCCCTGCATGCAATGCAGGTCAGAAAGAGGGAGCCAGTGCGAGAGGGAGGGAGGAAGGGAGGGGACAGGAAGAAAGGGAATGAAGGAGAGAGAGGGTGAGAGGGCGCGAGGAAGAGGACGCGAGGAAGAGAGGGGAGAGAGGGAGAGAGAGGGATAGAGGGGAGGAGAGGGGGAACGAGCAAGCGAGGGAGTGAGGGAGCGAGGGAGACGGGGAGACGGGGAGACAGGGTGCGAGGGAGAAGAGAGGACGCGAGGGAGAGAGGGAGAGAAGGAGGGGGAGGGAGAGAGGGTCGGAGAGGGGGAGAGAGGGAGAGAGGGAGAGAGAGAGAGAGAGAGGGATGGAGCAAGGGAGCGAGGGAGAAGATGGAGTGTGAGTGCGTGGCGCGTGCCACAAGGAGACCCAACACGCAAACGCGTTGTGTGGTGAGAAGCCATGCTTCTTGTGCAGTATGAGCATGAAATGATAAAGAAAAGAAAGTATAAATAAGATGAAGAAAACCTTCACACAGCACACTGAAATCATGCAAGAAGTTCAGATGGGCAGGGATAAACGGGGGTCCATTCCGTTAGACAGTAGCTTCGCTGCGAAGCCCAAGCCCGCGCGCACAAAGCCCACAGTCCTACTCGTCCCTCGGGAGTAGAGTAGGATATTAAAACACTCCACAAATCTGCAATGATGCAAGGACTGCACACGCGACGCTAATCTACGAACGCACTTGGCGGTATTGTTGTTTTAGGCATCGTGCCTCACTCGGTGCAAACGCAAGAGTAAGTCCACATCATCTAGCCCTTCCATCCCGTGAGTCGCGTTCGCTTCCTCCTCGCCAGAGGATGAGCTTCCGCCTAGAGTGCAGGAGGCACCATCGGCGCGCGCAGAGATACTACAACTACTGCGTGAGTTGCTCGAGGAACCTGTGCTAGAACTCATGGTCGATGCCCCCCCCAAACGCCGTCTCTTGCCGTCTTGCCGTTGACCTGCTTTCGAGTGTGCAATGGCCTGCTTCGGCTCCCGGCGGATGTCTTCTTCTTGGATTTGGCGACGACATCGTTGTAGCTCGCTGTGTCGCGATGATACACGCTGAAGCAGTCTGCGTGGAAGACTCGCTCGCATGCCATGCACCACACGCCCTTCGCCGCACGCGCGCGTGCCTGCTGTTGGTGACGATGTGAGACGCTCGGTGCGTTGTCGACGGCGTGCGGGCAGAACGGCCCCAAGCAGCAGTATTGCGGATTTTTTCCGGCGGGTGGCGCTGGCGCAATCAAATGGTCGGGCCGTGTGAAGGGGAGCGGTATGAGATGTCCCGCTTCAAATGAGCTATGCATGCGCCGGGCACTCGTGGCCTGTGTGCGGCCGCCGCGCAGCTGCTGTGTCGCGTCCTCGAGGTCTTCCAGGGTGTAAGCGTCCAGATCAATGTGGTTGACCGGATTGGATCGAGCGGAGTTATAGCCCTCGATGAACAAGCCCCCCAGCCATGTGGGGCTCCCCACCCTCATCCACCTCCGCCTCGTCGCTCGCGTAGTCGTCATCGCCGTCCAACTCCAACTCCTCGGTACCCTGGCCCAGCATTGCGCAGTCGTTTTCGTCGTCCGAGGGCAGCATGTCGTCCACCACCTCCTCCTCCTCTGCCATCGTAGGCAGGGCGTGCCCAAGCCTCAAGCGCCTCGCAGCCTACTGGGTGGGAGACTGCGACGGAGGTGCTGGGTGGGCGGGCGGTGTGCGTGTGGGGAGGGGGGGGGGCGCACGGGCCGACAGCGAGGCGAGAGGGGGGGGGAGGGGGGGGGGCAGCGCTCTCGAGGCTATTCTGCCCCACCCCATATATTACGCTACACGTCTCTACATATCTCTTACACGCACCCAGATTGCGGGCGAACGTTTCAACACGAAGTATCGATATCGATACTTCCTGCCGCCAGTAAAGAGATAGGTTCCGGTAGGATGGATCAGCAAAAAAATTGGGGGGTTCTCCGGCGAAATTTTCGAAAAATACCGAATTTCAGGCCTTCGAAGTTCGAAGACGGTGCGCGAAATACAATCGGGCCCCCCTCCGGTATATTTTTAGTGAGGCCCTTCATGCGAGGCACAAACATCGAATAGCGAGGAAGCTTGTGACGCCAGCTCACTGGGTTCAAAAGGCGTGGTTCTATGCACACTGGACCATAAGTCAAACTCGTAATTTTGCACTTCAATGTGTACGAAAGTATCACAAAAAAAAACCTTTTAATAGTCTTACCGCACTCGCGGCGAATGGAACCACTACCCACTACAAGTAGCACGTAGCATACTCTCTACACCCCCATTCCCCGGCCCTTCTCCCCCCGCCATCAGGCGGCTCCCCCCGTACACTACTAGGGGGATTGGGGTGGAGGGCTTAGATATGGTCCGGTGGCCCGCGCCCCCCCCCGGTGATCTTTCCCCCCCCTTCCTCCTGTGTCTCCGAGTGGGCGGCCGACTCCGACTCTGTCTCGTCTTATCCTGTAAACAGGCGCGAGACTTACCGATTTTCCGGTGGGCGGAGCTCTCGCTCGCGCCCACCCCCTTCTCCGCGCTCTCTCTCCCCTCTCCTGCGGCACGCGCGATGGCGCGCCTGCGGCAGGCCTCCAGCTGCCCTCTGGCGGCCCCTGGAGGCTCCTGGAGGCCAGCTCAGGGGGCAGAGGAGGCTGGGGCTGGGCCCTGGCCTCCCCTGCCTCTCCCTCGCTGGCGCTCGCGAGCCTCTGGGGCCCCCACGCTGCACCTGTCTGCCTGTCGACCAGGGGGGGAGGGGGGTTGGAGCATTGGGCTGGTCACGAGGGGCCAAGATGGGCGAATGGGGCGAGCCTGTGGGGAAGGAAGTGGGTCAGTAGGGCAGTGGCCTCCTGGCAAGCCATCAGGCATGCCAGGAGGATGGGTGGTTCCTCCCCCATGGCAGGGGAGGAGTGGAGAGAGGGGGGGGCTCGTAGTGCTAGAAATAGTAGTGCCCCCCCATGGGTCAACCAAGTATAAACTTAGTTGGAAAGTATCACAAAACTCAAGACGCTTACGTGAACCACTAGTCACCGAGGGCTAGAGCGGCTCATTTGGCACCGCGACCGGGCGGACGGCATGGTCTTTTTCTTATCCGTTTCAACTAGTGACAGCACAATACGTTAAACGTTAAATCAAGATATGCTGCCCTAGTTGCCGTGCCAATTGCCCTCTTGAGTGAGCGCTAGTCCCGTTCCTTTGCCGCGCCGCGATCCATAAAAATTTGCTAAAAATTAAATCAAGAAGAAGCCTATCCATCTCGGCGCGTCCACCCTCACCCATCTCAACTCTCCCTCTCTCTTCGCCTCTCTTCTAACTGCTAAGAGGTATAAACCTGATTCCCCTCGCTTCTAAGTTCTAAGCGATCGGTAGATTTAAAACCCCTTCCTCCCCCTCGCCGCTGGCTCTCCCCCACCCACCTCTCTCGCTCTCTCCGTGCCCCCTCCACCTCTCTCTCTCCCTCTGCCCCCCCCACCCCCCTCTCCAGCCATGCTGCGCTGCGTGGCGCGGCGCGCCCTCCGGCTGCCCAGCGCGCGCCGGCTGTCGTCCAAGCCGGCGCCCCACCCGTTCGACTCGTTCCTCTCGGGGAACTCCTCCGTGTACGTCGAGGACATGTACGCCGCATGGAAGCAGGTGAGGAGGGAGGGAGAGGGGGGGGTGAAGGGGGGGAGGAGAGAGAGAGAGAGAGAGAGAGAGAGAGAGAGAGAGAGAGAGACGAGGGAGAGGGAAGGAGGGAGAGAGAGAGACGAGAGGGAGGGAGGGAGGGAGGGAGGGAGGGAGAGGGAGGGAGGGAGGCAGAGAGAGGGAGGGAGGGAGGGAGAGGGAGAGAGGGAGGGAGAGGGAGGGAGAGGGAAGGAGAGGGAGGGAGAGGGAGGGAGCGAGCGAGGAAGAGGCAGCGAGCGAGCGAGGGAGCGAGGGAGGGAAGGGTTGGGTGGGCGGAGGTGAGGAAGGGAGGCAGGGAGGCAGGGCGGTGGCCAGGCGAAGAGGGAGGGGGGGGGGAGGGGGACGGCGGCGCGGAGAAAGAGGGTGTAAGTGAGGAATCCCGATGCGAGGAAGCGGGAGAGTGCTGGCAAGAGCGGTTCCGAGGTGGTGGTGGAGGCAGACCGCTTGCGGGACAGGGTGCCAAAGTGGGAGGGCTCTGGGTTCCGGGGAAAGGGCACGAGAGGAGTTCGAGAGTGGCGGAGGCAGACAATCGGTGGGCGGTGATGCGGGGCGTCTCTGTGGCCCATCCTCTCTGGAAGGCAGCTGGTTTTGCGATCTCGGCAGGGGCGAGACTAGAGCGAATGGAGAGGCGAGACGGCAAAGCGCCCGGCAAGCAAAACTAGGAGGGGGGTGGGGGCGTGTAGACGACAGGTGGTGGCTCGAGCTCGGCCCTGCTCGCTTGCACCCCCCCCCCCCTCATTTGGTGCCCCTTCCCCGTGTGCGCTTCAAGGAGGGCCGCCCGATCGACCAGCTCGCTTTGATGACCGGGTTGCGTTGGGCCTATCTTCTCCATAGGCGAACTTGCCCGCCGTCTGACTCGCGCATCCTTCCCCTTGCTTAGGCGCCTGAATCGGTGCACAAGTCGTGGCAGTCGGTCTTCTCCTCGATGGAGGCGGGCGCGCTGCCAGGGCAAACGTTTGTGCCTCCGCCCTCGATCCGCGCTGGGGCCTCCCTCACAAGCGCCGCCGTCCCCGAGCGCTCGCTCGCACCTGCCGCCGCCACCTCCTCGGCTGTCGAGCACATGAAGGTGATGCAGCTTGTTCAAGCCTACCAGGTGAGCCGCCATCGTGCACGCTAGACGTGGCATGCACCGCGCGCGCATAGAGCACCGATGGGGCTGACGCCGCTCCGGCTTAGGCGTTGAGCGTCGAGCTCGCCCCCACTCCCCCGCCGCACCATTGCACTGCGGCCAACGCCCGCGCGCACTCCGAACGCACAGACTCGTGGACACAACGTATGCGACCTCGACCCGCTCGGCATGTATGAGGCGGACCTAGACGGCACGACGCCGCCCGACCTCGAGGTGGCCAACTACGGGTGAGGTCGCCCAAGCGCGCCTGGGGCCGCACGCCGCACCAAGGTGCACGCCCTTCCGCCCCCACACCGCTCTGAGGCACCCTGCCCCACGCGCGCTAGCTTCACTGAGGCCGATATGGACAAGGAGTACGACCTGGGCCACCTCGTCGGCTCGGGGTTCCTTGCGCAGGGACGAGGGCCGGTCAAGGTACGTTGTGTACCGTCTCACACGCGCCGGCCACCGCCGCCTGCCGCCACTCACCCCTACCTGCCGCGCATTCGCGCCCCCACCACCTTACCCCACCTTTCTGGCGCAGCTGCGCGACATCATCACGCGGCTTCGCGAAGTCTACGCATCCAAGGTTGGCGTCGAGTACATGCATATCTGGGACTATGAACAGGTGAGCGCGTACCTGCCTGCTTGTGTGGATGCGCGAGTCGCGCCGCTCTCAGCCACGCGTGTCACTGCCCGCGTAGACCAATTGGATCCGCGACAAGATTGAGACGCCGCACCAGGTTGCCTTCACCGAGGAGGAGCGCCGGCTCATCATGCGCAACCTCGCACGCTCGGACCACTTCGAGTCGGTGCGTGCCGACGTTTGTCGCGTCCGCCGCGCCCGCCCGCCGCGCCGACCCGTCGGCCCGCCCGCTTGCGCCTTGCCGTCGCCGAGCTCGCCCGTGCGCCCCGCAGTTTCTCGCGGGCAAGTTCTCCCTCGCCAAGCGCTTCGGCCTCGAGGGCTGTGAAGTGCTCATCCCTGGGATGGAGGAGCTCATCAACGAGGCCGTCAGCCGGGTGAGCCGCGGCGCCGGCCACCTCGCGCGCCACACACCCACATCGCCACCATGCAAACATCGTCAATACACGCCGCGTGCCGTCTCACCCTTTGCGCGCTGCCTGCCCGCACACGCAGGGCGTCGAGAACGTTGTCCTTGGCATGGCGCACCGTGGCCGACTAAACGTCCTCGCCAATGTGTGCCGCAAGCCGATGGAGCAGATCTTTGCCGAGTTCCAGGTGCGCCGAACCCGGCGGCGATAAACGCGCCCACAAGCCGGCCGACCTGCCGATCTCCGCCGACCGCGCAGGGGACCGCCTCGCCAGAGGACATTGATGACTTCTCGGGCTCCGGCGACGTCAAGTACCACCTAGGTATGAGCCACACGCGCACGATGCCGTGCGGCAAGGAGGTGCGCCGCCCCCGTGTGCCCCGGGCCCCCGTCCTTCCCGTCGGTGCTCGCACCTCCGCATTCCCTCAACCCCCCCCCCCGCCCGCCCGCCCGCGCGCGCGCCCAACCACCGCCACCACCTATCCGCACTGAAACTCCTCTACTTCCAGGTGCATATCTCGCTTGTCGCCAACCCCTCGCACCTTGAGGCCGTCAACCCCGTCGTCGCTGGCAAGACTCGTGCCAAACAGCACTATACTGGGGACACGGAGCGCTCACGTTCGATGCCCATCCTAATCCATGGCGACGCAGCCTTCTCGGGACAGGTACGCCATGCATGGCGGACGGCAACGCACCCAACCCCACCGCGCTGACTAGCCCGCTCCCAACCTCACAGGGCGTCGTCTTCGAGACGATTGGCCTCTCCGATCTCTACAACTACACTACCGGCGGCACAATTCACCTCGTTATTAATAACCAGATCGGCTTCACCACCGACCCGCGCTCGTCTCGATCTTCGCCATACTGCACTGACGTAGCAAAGGCCATCCAAGTACGGACACCCCCGCATGCGCCGGTCTAGCGGCCCGCACTCACCGTCACGCCGCACGTTCGTGTTAGGCGCCCATTTTCCATGTGAACGGCGACGACGTTGAGGCGGTCGTGCGTACCTGCCGCCTTGCGGCCGAGTGGCGGCAGACGTTCAAGCGCGACGTCGTGGTCGACATTGTCTGCTACCGCAAGCACGGCCACAACGAAATTGACGAGCCCATGTTCACGCAGCCGCAGATGTACACGGCGATCAAGCGGCAGGTCCGCCGGCCATCCGCACGCCGATAGCGTCATCTGCCGCCGTAGTCGTGTGTGCGCCACTGCACACAACCCCTTCGTAATGCCCTACGATGCGAGCAGGTGCCGACCTTCAAAAAGTACGCGCAGCAGTTGCTAGACCAAAAGGTGCTCTCGCAGCAAGACATCGACGCTGTATCGGCCGATGTGATCTCGGAATTGCAAGCCAAGCTTGATGCGTCGCGCGACTACAAGATGGAGAGGGGCGACTGGCTCGCCTCGAACTGGAAGGTGGAGCTCGGCCTTTCGCCCGTTCGTCGGCATTGCGCGCCCCGCCCCTACAGCATCCGCGCCATGCCGCGTCGCAGGGAATGCTGCCGATGAATGTCGAGGCCGCCGACCTCGGGACGGGCGTCGAGCGCGAGACGCTCCTAATGGTCGGCAAGCGTATCGCGAGCCTGCCTTCAGACTTCAAGCCCCACCGCAACATTGACAAGATCTATAAGGTGGCTCGTTGCACCGGCCCCCAAGCTCGCCCTCGACACAGCCCCCTACTGGCCCTGTGGCAAGAGCCGCTCCCTCTTCCACCCCCACCCCCACCGATCATATCCAACCCACACCACCGATCATATCCACCCCACACCACCCTTCGCCCTCATCTTGGACACAGGCACGCGCGGCCATGATGGAGTCGGGCAAAGGCATCGACTGGGCGCTCGGCGAACAACTTGCGTGGGCGTCGCTCCTCGTTGAAGGGAACCACGTCCGCATTTCGGGGCAAGATGTCGAGCGGGGCACCTTTTCCCACCGACACTGCGTTTTGCATGATCAGGCGAGCGCACTGCAGCCGAGCACGCGACGAACCGTAACCGCCGCCATCGCCGCATCAATCGCACGCCCCTTGCGTGCGCCTCCAGGTCAACTGGGGCAACAAGTACGTCCCACTGCAGCACATCGATCCGGGCCAGGCCGCCTTTGTCGCGTGCAACTCGTCCCTCTCCGAATTCGGTGTGCTGGGCTTCGAGATGGGCTACGCGCTCGAGAACCCGGCGTCCCTCATCATGTGGGAGGCGCAATTCGGTGATTTCGCCAACACGGCGCAGTGCATGATCGACCAGTTCCTCTCTTCGGGAGAGCAAAAGTGCACGGCACCCTTCAGCGGCCGCCACGACTCGCCCGCCCTCTCACATCGCGCAGAAATGGCCTTGCTTACCCGACCCCCACCAAACGTGTACGCGCGCGCACACACTCTCACACACGTACACGCCCTCCGTGTAGGTGGCTGCGCCAGTGTGGCCTCGTCATGCTGCTCCCGCACGGCTACGAGGGCCAAGGCCCTGAGCACTCCTCCGCCAGACTCGAGCGGTTCTTGCAGGTACCCATGGCCGGCGCGCCACTCGTGCCCGCCCTACGCTTCACTCGTGCCCGCCCCGCGCTGCGCGCGAGCGAGCACACACTTCTTACACTCGGCCGCTTTCGATGGCAGATGTGCGACGATGATGAGGATCGTTTCCCCGAGGTCATTGGCCGCCAGAGGCAAGCACAAGGAGCCAACTGGGCTGTCGTGAACGTCACCACCCCAGCCAATTACTTCCATGTTTTGCGGCGGCAGGCGAGTGAAGGCGCCGCCCCGGGCAAGGCGCCGGGTTCGCCCACGCGAGCAGCTTCCCGCGTGGATCAAGTGGCGCGCCCTCGGCGCGCCGCTCCATCGTAGTCGCGCCACCGCTCCTTCGTCACGCAGGTAGTCCGCGAGTTCAGAAAACCCCTGATCGTCATGTCGCCCAAATCTCTTCTACGCCATCGGCTTGTGAAGAGCGATCTTGAGGATTTCGAGCCCGGCTCGCGATTCCACCGCTACCTTCCCGACGAGACCGACGGGCTCAAGCCCAACGACCAGGTGGCGGTCCCGTCGAGCATGCACCGCCGCGCCACGGCCGGGCACACCTGGCCTCGTGCGACCTCTCATGCAGCCCAAATCCCCCCCCCCCCCCTTCCCCTACGCGCCCCCTGCTGTTGCTGTTCCTGCGCCCAACGCGCCTACTTCCGTTGGTTCGCAGATCCGCAAGCTCGTTCTCTGTTCGGGCAAGGTCTACTACGACCTTCTAGCCGAGCGGACCTCTCGCGGCATCGACGACGTGGCCATCGGACGTCTCGAACAGATCTCGCCCTTTCCCCACGATCACCTGTTGCAGGAGGCGCAAAAGTACCCCAATGCGGACATCGTCTGGTATGCGACCGCTCGCAAGCTGCCCCCGTCCCGCTCCGGCGCGGTCGGCGCAGCGTGTGGCCGCCCAGGCTTTGCTGCCGCTCCCCACCTGCGCCCTTGCCAGCCTACTCGGCGTGCCTGACCGCAGCTCTTGTGCCTGCAGGTGCCAAGAAGAACCTAAAAACGCAGGCGCTTGGTTCTACGTGCGGCCTCGCATCGTGACGGCCATGAAATCAGTGCGCCAGGTCTCGCCGTCCTACGCCGGCCGCCGACCCGCAGCGGCAACCGCGACGGGCCATGCGCAGATGTCGGCCAAGGAGCAGGCTCAACTCGTCGCGACAGCGCTCGAGTGAGCCCAACCCCGCTTGGCGGCCTCGATGGGCTTACGATGAGGGGTGATTCTGCTCATGGATCGAGCGGGTAGGACTTCGTCGCGGCGTGATCCTTCACTATGCTAGGTCGTCGCGGCGATGCTCAGCGGTTGCCGGCCGGCGGGGTGCACCACGTGAGGCCCTCACGCGAGTTAAGATGCGCGACGAGACTGTGTTCACTGGCATGCGCCGAGAGGGCGACGCCGGTTGTGGGCTTGCGACCGCAGGAAGCCACCTAAGGTAGCCCGGGCGGGTGCCAAGGGCGCAGCCTGCGTTGTAAAGAGCGCACATGCCAGAGCGTGCGCCGCCCATATTGCGAAGCCAAAGGAGTGCCACCAAGTGCGTGCGCGAGCAACACAACGTGTAAACAATGAGTGGTGAAGTCGTGGTTGTGGTCGCTGCGTGTGTTTGGTTGGTGCCCTGTGCACCAACTTTGCCTCGAAAGCACACAAGACAAGACTTTTGTTGCATGGTTTTGATGATGGTCTGTGCATTTTGCTATGTTGGCTGGCGGCCTCTACATGAGAGGGAGCCGCGAGTGTCATGGCAGGTAGGCGCTTGCACTGCTCGATAATAATATAAAAAGAAAAACCTTTTAGCGCATATTCTCGCGCGTGGCACTAGGTTTCGCTTCTGTGGCCACGCCCTTTTCTTTCCCTCTCCCTCACTACCCGCCTTGCGGCAACTCCCCTTGTGCTCTAGGTAGGGGCTCGGGTTGTGGGGGGGGGCTGGGGCTTGGGCGGGGTGCACCTGCCCCTAGCGAATGCCCTCGCCCCTCGCCTTCCTGCTGCGTCGCTGGGTGCCTATCCCCTATGTTTATGAGAGTGAGTGTGAGTGCCATTACTTGTTCCTAGACAATTAACAATCGCATTGATAAATACAACTTTGTCAATGACAATGTGGCTGTTTATGGTCTCTGGCTGGGGGCCGTTCGTTTATGATACTCCGGCTGAGGCTCGTTCAGCCCCCCCCAGAGCTACCGGGGGACCGAGAAAATCCCCCGAGAGCCATCGGGGGATAGGGATAGCTCCTGGGGGGTGCCTGTCAGAGCAAGGCTCATCTCACTCTTGGAGATGGCCTGCGAGGGCGCGCCGGCAGCTAGCGCGGAATGCGGTTCTTGCGGGGAGCTCATGGAGCTTTCCTCGGGGGTGACTACGGGTATGGTGATCGACGCACGACGCACGACGCACGGAGGGCGCGGAAGTGTGGAAGGAGGCTTGTGGGAGGTGGTGGCAGGCGACTGGGGGTGGCTCAGGCGCGTGCTTGGCTTGTATGGACTCGTTGACTCGGGGTATAGACTCAGGAACTCGGGGGGACTCGCTTGGGAACACGGTGGGACTCGACGAAGTTGCTACAAAATCACTCACAAGAAACCAAAAACTAAAGTCCTTGGGCTCAGGAAACTAACGTAAACACTCCGGAATCATACGATAAACAAACCCTTCCCGCGCGGCGAAGGCTGAGGTCGCGATCGCTCGTCATGCGCGAAGAAATACGCAAAGAGAGCGCAAAACTACGCAAACGAAGGGTTCGAACTATCGTTAAAGTGAAACTCGTCCGCTGAAGCCAACGCGGAGGGTCGAGGAGAGATCCAAAATCGCGCGGGGGGGAAGAAGGCGATGTGCGGAGAGACCTTCTAGACAAGCAACGAGCAAGGGGCGACGAAACAAGACGCGAGACGCGAGGCGCGTGCCATTCGTTCTTCCTTTCTTTCACCGAAAACGCGGCGAAACTATTGTTAAACATCGGTGCCCCCTCCGCGAGAATCGCGAAGAAGAACGGACGAGATGGAGGCAATCATCGAAGGAATCGCGAGAGGAATCGAAGCGAGGGGGGGGGAACAGCGCGCGCGGGGGGGGGGAACGAACGAAGGCGAGAAGCGCTCAATCACCATCACCCACCGCATGAAAAAGCGTTCAACCAGAAAACTATTGTTATAGTTTGAACTATGGAGCGTGCCGCGACCGCTCCCGAGCCCCAGGCGACCCTCGCCACCGCGCCCCACCTGGGACGCCCCACGCCGCCCGAGGCGGCTCGTCAGAAAGCCCTCTCAGAGCCCATCCAACCCATCCAAACCACACCCGCGCAAGCGCGCGGGGTGGCGAGCACTGGCACCGAACAGGTTGCCACCATGGCTCTGCGCATCATGCAGGGGGTCTTGGAGACCCCCTCCAACAGTGGGAAACCCTCCCACCCCAAGAGCACCTCATGTGGGAGGGCAGCTCAGCTGCCCTCCCCATGGTGGAAACCTCTACCATCAGTGCACCCAACATGGGAGGGCACTTCACAACCATCAACCCCATACGGAGAGCACCCCATGCCTCTGTTTTCCAACTTGTTGACACAATTCTCGTCTTCACCCCACTCTTGTGGGCCACTAGTACCAATCACTCAGTGCCCTGCCTTGGGCCCTCTCTCAACACAAGACTCCCTCTCCCACTCCCCCTTCACACCACAACCAACCCAAACGGCACGAACCCCCCCGCCCTCTGTTCAAAGCACCAAAAATTTCAATTCAAGACACATGTTGATACACTTTTCGTTTTCACCCCACGCTTGTGGGCCACAAGTACCTACAACTCAGTGCCCTGCCTTGGGCCCTCTTTCAACACTTCACTCCATCTCCCACTCCCTCATCCCACTACAACCAACCCAAGAAGCACAAACCCCCTCGCCCTCGGATTCAAACACCAAAAATTTCGACTCAAGACCAGAGGGAGGACATGTTTTGAGGCGGCGTCGCTGCCCATGCCTAGCGCAAGGGTATAGCGCCCCCACTCAAACATCTCCTTCCCCAAAGCTCCTCTTTGAGGAGTTGCTCCTCACCCTCCCATTAGGCCCCCTTGCCTGCGAGACCAAAACAAGATCCTGGCGTGGGGGGCTGCTTGAGTGTGGAGGGAGGGGTGCTCCGGCTAGCGCAGGTAGTAAGCTAGTGAAGAGCTGGGTGGCATAAGGGGGAAGGGTGCTTGCGCTCGCCGCGGCAGGGAGTCCTGTCTTGTGTGCGCGCTAGTCCCGTTCCTTTGCCGCGCCGCGACCCATAAAAATTTGTTTAAAAAAAAAAGCGTTCAATCACCATCAGCCTACACGTGGAACGCGTTCAATCACCAGCACCCCCACCGCATGGAAAAGCGTTCAATCACCATCAGCCTACACGTGGAACGCGTTCAATCGCCATCACGTTACCTGCATTTCTTTCCTTAAACGCGTGAACAATTACCGTAACGGTAAAAATAAAACTCAAATCCTCGAATTTGCGAGACGAAAATCGGCGAACCAGGACTTGAGCCCAGGGAGAATCCGAATCTGCACGCCTTGCGCGACCATGGCGAACATAGAAGGCGGTATATCGCGAAGAAGGCTCGTACTCGTGCCGAAATATTCATGCCAAAAGCCAAAAAAGGCCTGAATACAACATCTCCCAAAAAGCCCGCCACGCGCGGGGGAAGGGAGGGGAGTCACTCACCGACGCCATTGCCCTTCGTGGGGCGGGAGGGGGTCGTTCGGAGGGGGGAGGGAGTTGCCGGGGCAGGTAGGGGGGGGGCCTAAGGAATCCTTGGACACCCAGGGAAGGTGGGAAATAGTGGTAAAAAATTATGAGTGAGTGACCGGGCTATGATAGTTAGAGGCAAGCTCCGACCCATCCCTGGGCCCTGGTCGCCATGGGCATGCCAGAGATGCTCACTTGCAAGAGCAGTTCGGCCCACCAAGAACTGTACCAGCCGGCGCGCGCCAACTTCCGCCTCTACGCCGGGTGCACTTTACCCTTACCACGTTAGCATCGGTGTCGCCCAGACTCTCCAGAGGTTTTGTTTTTGTCGCCGGCCGCCTTTTAAAAGTAGTCCGCCCTCGCCGCCGCCGCCGCTTCCCTTTCTCTCTCTCTCTCCGCCTCCACCGCCCGCCCACCGTCTTCCGTTCCGGAGAGAGGGGAGAGGGGAGAGGAGAGAGTAGAGAGAGAGGAGAAGAGAGAGAAGAGAGGGGAGAGAGGGGAGAGGGAGAGAGAGGAAGGGGAGGAAAAGAGAGGGGAGAGAGGAGAGAGAGAGGGGATGGCGTCGATCGCCGGCTCGCGCGGCGTGCTGGCGCTGCTGGCGGTTCTCTGCGGCCCTGCGCTGCTCAAGCGGGTGTACGAGCGGCCGAGGTGCGCGCGCACGCTCGGCGACGCCGCCGTGTGCCTCTCTCTTCTCCCCCTCCCCCCCCCTCTCTCTCCCCCTCCCTCCCTCCCTCCCTCCCTCCCTCCCTCTCTCTCTCTCTCTCTCTCTCTCTCTCTCTCTCTCTCTCTCTCTCTCTCTCTCTCCCTCCCCCCCCCCCCCCCTTCCCTCCCTCCCTCCCTCCCACCCACCCACCCTCCCTCCCTCCCTCCCTCCCTCCCTCTCCCTCCCTCCCTCCCTCTCTCCCTCCCTCTCTCCCCCGGCCGCCCCTCCCCCCCGCCCGCCCTTGACGCCCTCTCGCGCCTGTACACCTCAGCTCAGTCGACCTCTCCTCCTTCACTCTCGTTGAGAGGCCCGCCATCGAGAAGCTAGACTCGACGGTCCGCCCATCCTCGTGCCCTCTCCCCTCCGGGGCGGCTTTCCACGCTGCTCCTCTCACTTGCGCGGCCCACCGGATCGGATCTCCTGCACAGACTCACACGCCCGCGCCCGTGCCGTGTGAGCAGGTCCGGATTGAGTTCTGTCGCTCCTGACAGACTGCTGGCGCCTTCAAGCAGTGCGCAATGGCACTGCAGCGCTCCTTCCCCGATGTGCGGATCGAGGGTGGCGATGTACGCGCTGTGCCGCGAGAGAGCCTGCTTGCTTGGCCATCGCGCTGCACGCCACTGCCCCTCGCTCACGACTGTTGCAACGCGCCTCACCGTCCCGCTTCGCTGCCGTGTCGTGCAGTACACACCGCCCATCCAGGTCCAATACGCTATCCGTGCCGTGCGCGCCGGACAGATTGGCGTGGCGCTGGCCTATTTCTTTGGTACTCAGGCAGCCGCATCGCTTCGTCGTGCGCCACCTTCGTTTGTCCAGCAGATGAACGACAACCCCATGATTGCCATCGGGTAGACATCGCACCCACCTCTGCTGCCCGTCGCACACCAAGCATATCCAATTCGGCCTCTGCAGATCCGGAGCTCGGACCTTGTCGCAGACATCGCCGCCCTTGGATTCCTCACGTGCCGCGCCCGTGCCGTGTCGATCATTCCAGCGAACCTTTCACGCTCTGCCCATCGCCCATTGCAGGTCGGTCTTCGGTCTCGACGTCGTTGCTCAAACAATGCAGTCGATCAACGCCTTTGAGATCACCTACAACGGCGCGTGCGCCTCCGCCGGTCTCATTCGTGCGATGCGCCGGCGGTGGCGCGGGTGTGGTCTGCTCGTCGCAAAACATTCTCCCCCAGCAAGTCCCCTCCCACCCACCCACCCCAAACTTCGTTCCATGCACCCCTGCAGGCCAAAAGTTGCACTCAAAGCTGAGCACGGGTACCATGCCACGCCCACATGAGCTTGTGGCCAAGCTCGCAGAAGCGCGCGCGAAGGATGTCTCTACTGCCGGCGCACCACAGGGCGCCTCTTTGGCATAAGGTGGACACGGTCCGAATCGACGCCGGCCCTCTCGTGCCACCCCCCCTTGCCAGTGCGTGAATGACGCTCGGTGCCGACAGCGCCCTTTGGGTGCAGGCGCCGGGCCGACTATCTATCCATGCGCATCTGGCGGTGCGAGCGGTTTGTGGCCCATGCGTATAGGAGTGCATGCGTGCCGTGCAGGCCGTCGAATTAGGCTATTGATTAGACTTCGACGTACTCTCACAAAATACAAAATATAGGGCGGTCAAACAGAGGCTTTTTAACTACTAGTAAGAGCTGGGCTGCATTTTTTGACCGTGGCGCGGTGCCCAATACAAAACCTCCAGGAGGGCCATCTGCCACCACGAAAATCTTCGCGCCGGGAAAGTTGGTGCGATGCTTCGCACTAGTCTTATGATTGGTCGCCAGCATGGAGGGGGACTTCGCGCCCGCCCCACTCTCTCGACTCCCCTCATGGGGGGCGAGAACCATCCACCATCCACCCCCTTGCGCTGTCCCTTGGCATGCAGAGGGGACTCACGACTGTCGCATTCGCGAATCGACGCTCGTTAAGCTTCTCTCTTCTCTTCGTTCAGTATTTATCGTTATAATTCTCTCGTTCTCGTTCTCGGTCAAAAACTTCGCGTGGACGCCTAGGATCTAGGGGTGTGGAGCGCCCTCTCTTTTTCTCTCGAAGAGAAGGGAAGTTTCCCCAGGGAAGTTTCCCCACCTTTCTTCCTCCCAGGCGCCTCGTAAAGAGTAAAGAGGTTTAATTTGCTATCTCCCCGCGTTTCGTTACCTACTTCCGGGGGCAATCAGGTTTGGTTTGCCATCTCCCCTTGGAGATCGATCTAGGTTCGCTGCTTGGGTGAGGGAATCTTTCTCCTTGGTCCTTGGTTTGCCATCTCCCCTTGGAGATTGATTTAGATTCGCTGCTTTGTTTTTTGGTTATCCTTCTCCTTGATGCAAGTTGCATGAAAGCCCTTGGTCCCGTTGGTTTTTGGTTTTCTCTCCTCCCTTGGTTGCTACTCAGGGTTGCTCGATAGAAACGTCTAGAAGGTTCACGCTCAACGGCAAGATTTCTTTGATCGCAAGGATATCTCGCTGCGATCTGTATCCAAAGTGATCGCCGCGGTTGCGCGACATAACGTTCCTCGTCGACTTTCCGCCTCGTGGGAAATCTAAAACGAAGACACGCTCTGGCCATCGCCGTGGATTCCCTCTCTCTCGCGCGCGCTCTCTCTCCGTCTCTCGCGACGTGTTTGAGTTATCGGCGGTTTTAGGGGTCTCGGTTATTTCATTTTTTTTGCTTGGTTTGGGTGAATGATTCTGGTGTGTTCGTGAGTCGGTGTCTCAGCATCGTTGGATCCGACGTCGCCCACGGTGCCGCGCACGTACTGCCGAAAGATATTGCCGAGGCGGCACAGCTTGTTCTGCGCCACGACTGAAACGAAAACGCGAACTTCGGGGACGACGGGATCGCAACCTAGGGCGTAGTGCAGGGTGATCTCTTCGCCGATACGGTTGGCCCAAGTTTTGTTTCTTTCCAAGTGAAAGGCCCCAAATTTTGGTCAAAAAATTCGATTTCGATTGACCACCCAAATTTGACAAAAAAATATTTACAAAACTTACGTCAACCCCAAGTGAGAACAAGGGAACCGCCCCCTGGGGTCCTCTCTTTCGACGGAACCGCGACTCGATTCCCACTGAGAGACGGAGTGCCCTCTCTCGCCGCCCCCTCGCCCTTCTCTTCCACTTCTTCGTCCCCCCCTCCGGCTCCCCCCCCCCCCCCGCCCCTCAGTGCCCCCAACTGATTCTGATTCAGTCTCATTTCCGGGGCTCTTCGCGAATACACACGTATTTATTTGTATTCATCAACTAGGGTTCTCACGTCTACCAGTATGATGCGTCTCTCTCTCTCTCTCTCTCTCTCTCTCTCTCTCTCTCTCTCTCTCTCTCTCTCTCCTCTCTCTCTCTCTCTCTCTCTCTCTCTCTCTCTCTCTCTCTCTTCTCTCTCTCCCTCTCTCTCTCTCTCTCTCTCTCTCTCTCTCTCTCTCTCTCTCTCTCTCTCCCTCCCTCCCTCTCTCTCTCTCTCTCTCTCTCTCTCTCTCTCTCTCTCTCTCTCTCTCTCTCTCTCTCTCTCTCTCTCTCTCTCTCTCTCTCTGTGTGTGTGTGTGTGTGTGTGTGTGTGTGTGTGTGTGTGTGTGTGTGTGTGTGTGTGTGTGTGTGTGTGTGTGCGTGTGTGTGTGTGTGTGTGTGTGTGTGTGTGCGGCGACAGAGAGAATGGGTGTGTGGCGATCGATGGCCCGCGCGGCGCTGCTGGCGCCGGTGGCCGTGCTGCTGGGCGCCCAGGAGGCGTCGCCGCTGCACGCGACGGTGCTCGCCGTCTTCGACCTCGACAAGGACGGCGCGCTCACCCCCATGGAGGTTCTCAGCGCTCTCGACGGAGGGACCTTCCGATCCTAGATGGGAAATACGTATTTACCGTATTTGGCCAGAGGTCAAATACATATGTATTTGGCTGTATTTCAAGCGCGTCCTGGGTTGTAGGCCTCGAATGTATTTGGCTGTATTTGCAGGCCCCAGCACCGTATTTCCCATCTAGGCTTCCGATCTGACACCTACCCGACGACCGTGACGTCGGGCCTGACGTGACCAGTAGGCCCAACTGCGTGAGAGATGGTCGGGGGTACCGGAGGGGGGGGGCGGGGGGGGGGACAACCTGCGGGGAGAAGGGCTCGGTCGCGCGGGGGAGATGGTCGGGCGGGGGGGGAAGGTTCCTGGAGAAGTCTCGCGAAGCCTCCGGTGATCTTGCGATCTCCACTCGAGCTCCGTGGGGGCGCGGAGGGGAGCTCGTCGCGGGATGCGGATACCCGGCGGGAGCTCGTGGCGAGGTCGGTCGGACTGTGGGCGCCCCCGGGGGCCTCGCCCTTCTTGGAGGGGAACCCCCCCCCACCCCGCGCGCGCGCGCGCTGGCGGGGCAGATCCGCGGGGGGGGGGGGGGGGGAGGGGGGGCGGGCGGGCGGAGTCCGGGGCCTCGGCGGAGCTCCGATTGAGATATGATGGGAGATCGTCGCTCGAAAGGGGGGAGGCGGTGGAGGAGGGCGAGAAGCCGGCCGAAGGCGGGCGGGAGAGTGCGATCTCGCGGCGGGGGGGGGCACGCGAGGGACGCGGGGGGACGCGGGGGGGGCGGCGGCGGCGGCGGCGGCGGCCGCGGGGGGTGCGGCGGCTCCCTCGTCGCCTCGGAAGTGGCCCTATCTTCTCTCTCTCTCTCTACTCTCTCTACTCTCTCTTCTCTCTCTCTCTCTCTCTACTCTCTCTACTCTCTCTACTCTCTCTACTCTCTCTACTCTCTCTCTCTCTCTCATGGATCCTCTTCTCAATCGAGAGAGAGAGGGGAGGGGAGAGAGAGAGAGGTGGAGGGGAGAGAGAGAGTAGAGTCGACCCTGGAAGGAGATGGGAGGGAAGGGAAGGGGAGAGACTTGGGGGAGAGAGGAGAGGAAGAGAGGACGGAGGGAGGGAGAAGAGAGAGAGTAGAGAGAGGGAGGGAGCGCGAGTGAGAGGTCAGGCGAGGGAGCGCCGTCGCGAGACAGAAGAAAGGGCGGAGGAGAGAGGAAAAACAGAAGGAGAGAGGTCGTTGGGGAAGGGAGGGAGAGAGGGGGGAGAGAGAGGGTATTTTAGGGGCTTTCTTGGGCGATGCTCTCCCGCGCTACATATCTCTGCTCTCGGCCCTTCTTTTCTCTACTCTCGGCCCTTCTTCCCTCGACTCTGAAGGGGGCGCTCACGGCGCGGGCTGCGCGCGCCAACCCCTCCCTCCTCCCTTCCTCCCCCCGTCCCTCCCTCCCTCCCTCCCTCCCTCCCTCTCGCGCTCGCCCCCCCCCCCCCCCCCCCCCCCCCCCCCCCCCCCCGCCCCTCCCCCTTCTTCCGCTCGCTGCCCTCCGGCGGCACACCAAGCCACACAGCCTGCTGTACTCTCAGCCTCCACTTCCGCCTTTCCCCTTGTTCCCCTGCCCCTTCCCCTTCGTCCCCCTTCCCTTCCTTCCCCTTCATCGTCTTTCCCTCCCTCTTCCCGATCTTCCCCTTCCCCTTCCAAACTCCCCTCCCTCCCCCCTCCCGTTTCTCCCTCCCTTCTCTTGCCCCTTCTCCTCCTCCTTTTCCCCTGCACTCTCCCCCGGCAACGCCCCCCTCGCCCCCCCCCCCTTCCCCTCCCCCCCTCCTCCCCTTCTGCTTCCCTTCCCACCGTTTACATCGCCCCCTGTGTCCACCTGTCCCGCAATGTCCTCCTCCGCTTCCCCTTCCTCTCCCTGGCATCTCATCCCCACCTCCGAGCTCCCAGCCAATGCCACCTTCTACGAGTGGTCGCATACGCTCCCCCCGGACCATGAGCGCGCCTTCATGTGGGCAGGGTGGCTCACAGTCTCGCTGCTCGCAGCCATCGCCTCCTTCTCCGTCATGCTCTCCGTCCTCTTCTCCCCCTCAGCGAGAGCAGCCACCTTCAACCTCTACCTCGTCGCGCTCTCCATCCCAGACTTTGTGATTTCATTCAACTGCGCCATCACCTGTGGGATGAATTACAAGGCCGGCTTCTACGTGAGTGAGGGCATGTGTGAGTGGCAGGCGTTCTACGCATCGTTTGGGATCGCCGGCTCATTTTGGCTGAACGCACTTGTGGCGAGGGAGCTGCATGTGCTGCTCCGCCGCACCAAGGCGCTTCTCGACTACCGGCCGCCCCCGCCACTGGTCGTGGCTCGCCAGTGCACGCTCGTGCTGCTGCTCTGCTCGCTGCTTTCGAGCACGCACCTATGGGACGTGTTTCCCTTCCGCGCCTTCCCCACCTACGGCATCGTGTGCGTGGTGAATGACTACGACATCGGCTCGAGCCTCTTCACATGGCTTGTGTACATGCCCTCGATCGCCTTCCTTCCTTGCTTCTACGTCTTCTACGTCGCGTATGATTGCTGGCGCAAGCGGCTCTTTAGCTTCGACGACAGCATTCGCCCCAAGGAGCTGTCTGCCCGCAGCTCGTTCCGTTCCACCGAGGGCGATTCAGAGGCCGGATCCATAATCGCCGAGATGATGACTAGGCGCAACGAACGGCGCACGCGCCAGGCGCGCGCCCTCGGCCTCTACTTTGCGCGCATCTTCCTCGCTTTGCTCGTCATGTGGGTGCCCGCAAGCATCTTCCTCGTACTTGTTAAGTTTCGCTCGCCTTGGGGCGTCTGGCTTGGCGGGACGTGGGGACACTTGCAGGGGCTGGTGTCGGCGCTCATGTGCCTCACCAAGGCGGATGTGCGTGAGGCCGTCGTCGACCTCTACACTTGCCGATTGCGCCGACGCTCGGTCCGGGTGTCGGTTGCCACCACGTCTCCCGCCGTGTGCAGTAAGGAGAGCGAGAGACAGGCCGATCTCCACGAGCTGAGTTCTAGGTCGGCCGTCTTGCCCCTGCCCTTTAATGGCGCAGAGCAACCGCGGGGCTTGCGGGGCGCGCGGTAGCCGCTCCGCAGCACGCGAAGTAGCATCGTCTTGGAGGGAACTTCTCGACGGAGGCTGATCATGTGCCGCCTTGCACGGCACCCTTGGCCCGCCGTGAGCTCGCACCGCCGCCCCTCTGAACCGTGCCCACGGGTCGTCCGTCCTGCTTCGGTGCAGTCGGGCCACGTAAGCTCTATTGTTTCCGGCCGCTTGCGGCTGCCCTGCCCTTGCGCGACAGCGCCTTTTGCAACCGAATCCGCATTGCTGGCACGCCGTTGCCGTTCCCCTCTTGTTTTCGGGTTGGCCACCACTCCCCTCCACTCGTGTATTTTTTGCTATGGCCCTTCGCGACTCGGCGCGTGTGCCGTGTCGGCCGCATCGCCCGCGTCGCCAACTCTATTCATCAAGCCGTGCAGGGAGAACGCAAATTGCGCCAACATGGTGGTGCGATGTCGCTCACCATATGACGACCATCGGATATTCGGCCATTCCACCTGATGTCCACCCGCCTCGTGAGCCTCCAAGATGGCCGGTTCCCATCCTTGTGAGCGCTGCCACTTACAGCCACCGTGAGTTAATGGCTCAGAGCCGCTCAGCGAAGGCCTCCCAGTGGCGAGGTTGACTGGATCTCCAGCACGGCGAGATGTTCTGCTTCTCGTTCATCCTCGAACGCTTCGACAGGGCGATTGCACCACATTCCATGTAACATGTGTGCACTGCCGGGTCTGGCGACCGAGTCCTTCTTCGCACACTCTTCGGGAAGTAGCGCCGCGCTTGTGCCTGTATCGGGCGTCACGATCACCTATCAAAGCCGCATATCAAGGAATCTCGCGGCTGGCATATGAGGACATCCGCTGGACGAAGAGAGTTGCTCCGTTGAAGACCTCTTGCTTCACGGTGTGCATTTTTGGGGCCCTACGCCCCACACGTCAACCTTTCATCTGTCTTTCGACCCCTCGCCTGCTTCCAGCTCGCGAGACCCATCGGAAACATTGTGTGTTCACATTGAAACCTTTAAAAAATCTTTTCAAAATTTCCACTACTTGCACGGTGCGAGGCGCCACGTTGCCGGTGCTTGGTGCTACTCCCTACTACCCATCCTATTCTACTATCAACCCCCTTCCCTACCCCACGGTAAGTATTGAGTAACGTTTTGTGGAACCACGTGTCACGTGTGCTTGCCAGCACCAAAGTTTTGGCACATGTGCGTGATTTCAATGACACTGTCAGAGTGAGTGAGGCTCGTTCGGATAAAGGTACCCAGCTTTATAATAGGACGAGTCCTACAACTTGAAGAAATCTTCTTAAAATTCCCCGCTACATGTGCGGCGTGAGGCAGAGTGCTATTGAACCTCTCTACTACCCAACCTTAACCCCCATCAACCCCATCCCACTTCCCCAGTTCTCTCTTTAAATTTAAATTTTTAACAAATTTTTATGGGTCGCGGCGCGGCAAAGGAACGGAACTAGCGCTAACTCAAGACAGGACTCCCTGCCGCGGCAAGCGCAAGCACCCTTCCCCCTTATGCCACCCAGCTCTTCACTAGCTTTCTACCTGCGCTAGCTGGAGCGCCCCTCCCTCCACACTCAAACAGCCCCCCACGCCAGGATCCTGTTTTGGTCTCGCAGGCAAGGGGGCCTAATGGGAGGGAGAGGAGCAACTCCTCAGAGAGGAGCTGTGGGGAAGGAGATGTCTGAGTGGGGGCGCTATACCCTTGCGCTAGGCATGGGCAGCGACGCCGCCTCAAGACATATCCTCCCTCTTGTCTTAAGTCGAAATTTTTGGTGCTTGAAACAGAGGGCGAGGGGGGTTGTGCTTCTTGGGTTGCTTGTAGTTCCAAGAGGGAGTGGGAGAGGGAGTGAAGTGTTGGAAGAGGGCCCAAGGCAGGGCACTGAGTTGTAGGTGATTGTGGCCCACAAGAGTGAGGTGAAAACGAGAGGTGTATCAACATGAGTCTTGAGTTGAAATTTTTGGTGCTTTGAACAAAGGGCGAGGGGCGGCGGCGCGCTCCATCGCGTCTAAGTATAAACTTAGTTGCTTTTGACCGAGAACGAGAGAAAACAGAGAATTATAACGATGAATGCCGAACGACGAAGAGAAGAGCGAAGCCTAACGAGTGTCGACTCGCGAATGCGACAATGAGGAGCTGGGTGGGCTGCGCGGGCCATGATGCCAGAGGGTCAGGGGGTGGTCGGACTGTCGGCAGCCCGACACGGCGCTGCATCGGGCGGGAATCACATGCCGAATGTAGCTTAGATCATCCCGCGGGCGCGACCGCCTATTCTCAATTCTTTACGGGTAGAGCGTGTGTGAGCGCGCGTGACGGAGCTGGGGGCTGGGGAGAGGGAGAGGGAGAGGGAGAGGGGGGGAGAATCGCACCATTTCCTGCCGAAGATTTTCGTGGCGGCAGGTGGCCCCCCCTGAAGGTTTTTTATTGGGCCTCGCGCCACGGTCAAAAAATGCAGCCCAACCCTGACTAATAGTGAAAAAGCTCCTGTTTCCCGTTTGACCGCCCTACCTACTTCTACTTCTACTTCTACTTCCTACTCCTACTTAGTAGTTTTAGTTTTGCTTCTGTGCCTTCGGTCTCAGTGCAGTCATGTGTGTCGTGATTTGGCGTCCTGGTGCAAAGCTAGTGGCAGTAGCAGCACTGATGTTCACTGTCATGATGATATTCACGAGTCTGCACAAGTGTACAACTAGATTATATACTCACTCAGTAGACTCAGTAGAATAGTATACTACTACTACTCCGACCACTGGAGTCTGGGGCACTCTATACCGGAAGGGGGGGATGGGAGTTTACTAAGGTTAAAGAGAGAGCCGGAGGCGTCGCCGTTCTCTCTCGCGGGGAGAGATCGCCGGCGCCCGACGACGTCCTCTCGCCGCACCCCTTCAGATAATCAATAAACACACGTTTTAATGTATGATATTGAGGGAAGTGCCCCATGGCCTCCCCTCTCCCAACGCGCCCTCTCTCTCTCTCTCTCTCGCTCTCTCTCTCTCTCTTCGGCGATATATCTCGAGGTCTCCCTCCCCGCCCCCTCGATCTTTTCTGTTAACAGCGTCTTGTACTCTGATATCAAGGGGTGTCCCCGAGGTCTCTCTCTCTCTTCCCCCCCCCCAACCTCTCCCTCTCTCTCTCTCTCGATGTCGCGCGGTCTCTTCGTGTCGGTGGCGCTGCTCGCGCTCGGGCTGGGCGAGGCGCTGCGCGTGGCGCCGCCCGTGATGATGGCGAAGAAGGCGGCCAAGGGGAAGGACGTGCAGGTCAGCGCAGCCCAGCTGAAGCGGGGAGGGGAGGGGGGGAGCGAGGGACAGGGAGGGAGAGAGGAAGGGAGGGCGAGGGAGAGAGGGAGAGAGGGAGGGAGGGAGGGGGAGAGGGAGGGGGAGGGGGAGAGGGAGGGCGGTAGAGAGAGAGGGAGGGAGTGGGGAGTGGGGGAGAGAGGGAGAGGGAGAGAGAAGTTGGGGTGAGGGGGAGGAGGGGCGAGGGGGAGGGAGGGGGATGTGCCGAGTCGGAGGATCCTCTTTGTGTGGCATGACAGTGCAGCAACTTTGCCGGTGGACGGAGAGAGGAGGGTGTGAGAGAGGAAGATCGTTTGGGGCGGAGGGAAGACGAGAGCTGCGCCTGGCCTCAACGCGAAGACCCTGTCTCCTGTCTATCGAACGAAGGATCGAACTAGGCACATGCCATGCTGGATTGTATGGTGTGAGCGCGCGCGGAAGAGGGGGAGGGAGCGTCGGGCGGGGAGAGGTGGGTCTGAGGCGCTGGACGAGACCGACAGGGACGCAAGTCAGGGCTCGAGGTAGCCCTAGGCGATGTGTTTGCCGTAAATGGGGAACGGGCCTTGGGAGTGCGGATGGAGGTCAGGCGAAGAGCAGAGCGTCGAGATGGAGGGCGAAGAGGGAGGGAGCGGAAGGGGAACGGGAGGGGATGCGGACAGCGTGGCGGTGCCGTGTACTCATACCCGGCCGCTCGTTGCTTGGCTGCCTTGCGCCCACACCGCAGCGGCGCTAGGCCGGGAACAGTCCTAGCACTGCCTCGCTCCAGCCGACGCCGTCCTCCCTCGCGGCAGGTCGTCCTCAGCGAGGACGTCAAGGGTCTGGGCCGCGCGGGCGATCTCGTCGCCGTCAAGCCGGCGTATGCGCAGAATTTTCTCGTCTCCAAAGGCCTAGGGCAGGTTGCGACACCGGACATGCTGAAGAAGATCGCACAGGAGGTGAGACCTAGGCCGCTCAACTCAAGGCACCCCCCAAGAGTCGTCGCGCTTGCCGTTCCCGACTTGGCTCCGTCTCGCGCGCCGTGTGTGAATGTGGATCGCGTGGGCCTCACCCCGTCCTCTGGTGCAACACGCGCCCTCGATCGCGCAGCAAGCGGAGGCGGCTAAGGCCAAGGCGGAGGCGCTTGCTGCAGCCGAGGCGGACAAGAAGACGCTCGAAGCAGTCTTCGGCTCGCAGGCACGCGCCGTCCCGCGTATGGAGGTGCTGGGACCTCATCCCAGGGCGACTGTGGGCGGGCCTGCGTGCGTGCCCCCTCATTTTGCTCCATCGCTCGATTCGCGCAGGGGCTCTTCATCAAGAAGAAGGTTGGCCCTGATGGCGCCATGTTTGGCTCTGTGACCGCGTCTGAGCTCGCTGACATTATCGAGGAGCGATCGGGTGCGCCGCGACGCCTGCTCCGAGCAGGCGGCTCGCTCTTACCGCCCTCAAGCCCCCTGACCACGTTCCGGCGGGATAGCTTCCAAACCGCGTGCCGCGTCCCGGATTAGGTATCGTCGTCGACAAAAAGGGCATCGGCGCGCTGAAGCTCAAGGCTGTCGGCTCGGAGGTCATCAGCGTCTCGCTGCACAAGGAGGTGGAGGCTAAGCTCAAGGTCTCGGTCGTGCCCGCCACTCTCTAAATTCGCTGTGCGCCACGGTGAATGCAGCTTGGGCGGGGGGCTCGCAATTGACGTCCATTGGGCGCGCGGTGTGCCTCTCTGGGCGCGCCTATTTACACACTAGTGATGGCTAATTCATTCGCCGATTGTCCGCTCGGTCCACGCGTCCATTCGGAGGCGCACAGAGCGTTGCTACGCTGGAAGCCTTCGGCAGTGCGAAACGCAACTCGATTGCCCACCCTGCCCTAGTTGTCGCGTGTGGTGAGTGAGATGCTGCTTGACGGTAGGTTGTAGGTTCAGCTTCTCTGCAAGGTCACGCGAGGACGCGCGTGAAAATGCGTGAATCTTGCGGTCGACTATCCGTATACTATAATGCGCACTTTGTACTGCTGCCGTCTGAAGGCCCGCGCGCTTTGCGCTTTGTCTTCGCGTACGCAAGTGGCTCACACCCAAAGTTAGGGACACTCAATCAATCTACATACTCTCAATTACAAAAATATTGTTATAGTTTTAGTAGTAGCAATGGAGCAGCGCTAGCACGATAAGGGCGCTCCCCTCCCGCAGGCCCATGCGGCACGCCCTAACGGAGCCGCCCCAAGCCGCCGGAGCTTAAGCGCGCGTGGATGCCCCGACGAGGTGGTGGGAGGACTGACACAATCTTGCCCTGCCCATAGCCCACGGTTGCGGCAGAGCGCTCCCCTGTCTTTCGGTTTTTCGGGACATGACATGACATGATGAACAAAAGCCTTTCCGTATTTGGAGATATGATGCACAAGAACCCGTCTATCTAGGTGCCTAAGTAGAGTGAGGTCCAAACGTTTGCCATCGCCACGCCAGTGTCGGCGTGGTTTACACCTTCCGCGGCGCAGCAAACATGGCGCATAAAAGACGGGGGCAACCCACTATCCCGCCGGCGGCGCCACACCTTGACAGGCCTGTTACATAGTGAATTGGTAGCAGGCGCTTCCGGTGTCGCACCTCGCGCCTGCTGGCACCGCATAGGCGCTCGGCGAAATTTGGCCCAGAGGCCCTCCGGCACCACCCGCCCCTCAAGCGACACCCCGTCCTCGTTGCTGGCGCCCGGCAGCGAGGGGTGAAGGGAAGGGGTGGGGGGAGAGATGGGGGACCTCAATCCATATCATCGAATGACGCCACCGCTGGTGCCGCCTCTGTCGGCATGGGGGCAGCATCAGCCGGCATCGCAGAAGTGACTGCGGCGGGTACTGAAGCGACCGGGGTCTGCGAAGAGCTTGGCGCAGCGCCCACCCGTGCGGCCGCCTCCATTTGTGCCATCTGCTGCCGAAGCTGTGCCAGCTGCTGCTGCAGCTCCATCTCCCGCTGCAGGTTCTCCACCTGGCGACGAAGGGCTTCAACACGTGCCTGGCCGTCATCATCGGGCTCTGCAGTCGCGACGGAAGAAGAGGCCGCCGCGGCGGCTGCGGCGGTGGCGGCTGCGGCGGTGGGGATGGCGGCTGTAGCGGTGGGCGTAAAGGACGCAGAGGCTGCGTCGACCGCGACTTGCTGAGCCGCCGGCACCGCGGCGGCCTGGGAGGCGCGAACCAGTTCGGCATCTCCGGGTTTCCGTGCGTGGCGCATCTGCATCCGACTGCGTGCAACACCGGCACGCGCGCTGCGCTCGTCGGAGGCCAGCTCGCTTGCCAGCGTGGCGGCAGGCTGGCCGGCAGCCGCGCGAGGCTCATCCGCGAGCTGCTGCTGCGCAGGCTCGGCGGCAGCCTCTCGGACCTCGCCTTGTTGTGGCGCGCCCCGCGCACGGGTCGCCTGCGACGCAGTACCACCGCCCGGCGCCCCCCCGGTCGCCGCGCTACCGACTGCTTTGCCAAGCAGCATGCTCATGAGGTCAGTGGACTCGTCCTCCTTGGCAGGCGCGCTGGCTTCCGCCGGCCGCCCGCTAGTGGCCGCCGCCGAGCCACCCGCGTGCGACCTGCTGGCAGGCTTGTGTTTGCCGTATAGGAGGCTCATCAAGTCGTCATCGGTGGCAGCGGCCGCGCCACGTGCAGCCCCAGCAGCGGGCTGACTCACCGAGCCACTGGACGCGCCACCGGCCGTGCCGCCGGCAGGCGCGCTGCTGCCGGACGCGCCGCTGCTACCGGACGCGCGACCACTGGGCGTCTTCTTCCCATAGAGCAGCTCGAGCATGTCAGTAGCCTCGTCCCCCGCGCCGGCGGAGGCGCCCTTCTGCTTGCTTGCCGCCTCCTGCTGCGCGCGGATGAACTCCTCGAGCGTCGACGAGCGCGACGACGCTTGCTTGCCTCCCGTCGCTGCCCGCGGGGTCGCGGCCTTAGCCGCCGTGAGCGCGTCGAGCGCATTGACGGCGACGGCGAATCCCATCTTGCCGCTGTTTACTTTGTCGACGATGCCGCTGATCTCCGGCATCGCAACGCCCGCCATAATGGCGCGGTCGACCGCTGCCTGTGCATCTGCTTCAGTGGCGGCGCCACCGGCCGTGCTCGACTTGGCGGCGGCCGCTCCGGAAGCCGCCTCAGCGACGGTGGCGCGGGTCGCACTCTTCTTGGCGCTGATGAGGGCGTCGAGCTTCTCAATGACGGCGTCGAAGCTGAGCCGGCCGGCGTTGACGCTCTCGACCAGCGCCTCGATGACCGCCATATCGACGCCGGCGGCGCTTGCGCGGTCGACTGCCGCCTGCGCGTCAGCTTCGGTTGAGCCCGTCGCCTTCGTTGCAGCCGTCGCAGGCTTGGTGGTGGAGGCAGCCGCACCGGCCGCCGGTGTAGCACCGCGCTTGCCGTAGAGAAGGCTCATCAGGTCGGGCTCCTCCGCCGCGTCGTCCGCCGCCACGCCGCGCGTTCCGCCTCCTTCTGCCCCACCTTTCGAGGCAGCGCCGGCGGCACTGCCGCCCCCTGTGCCCTTGGCGCGCTTGCCGTATAGGAGCTCCATGAGGTCGCTTTCACCGTCAGTGGTCCCGCTAGGGGAAGGCTTGGTGGCGCCTGCGCCCTTGTCCTTGGCACCATAGAGGACGTTCATGAGGTCCGCTTCCTGATCGGCCACCCGCCGGCTTGCACCAGAGCCACCGCTGCCGCCGCCGCCCGCCGCCTTCGGCTTGAGCAGCTGGCTAAGGAGGTCCTCCTCATCGGCGGCAGAGCCCGGATTGCCGGCGCGCTGCCGCCGGAGCTGCGAGAGCAGGTCCCCGTCGCCCCCGTCCGCCGGCTTCCCCTTGGCCTCCGCCTGCTTGCGGAGCATCGCCTCAAGGGGCGACTCGGCCGGCTGGTTCGACCCGCCGCGGCCGCGCGCCGCCTGCGCGCCCGTCGGCTGCTGCTGCTGTTGCTGCGCGGTCGCCGCGCCGCCGCTGCCCTCGGCCGTGCCCGTCCGCGGCTGCTGCTGCACGCTGTCGACGTCCACGTCGCCCAGCAGCGCCTCAAGCCCATACACCGGCAGGTTACCCTTCGGTCCTCCTCCCCCCACCCCTCCTCCGCCGCCCTCGGGCCGCGCGCGCTGCGCCGCGCCCGCCATGCTCGCCCTGGGCTCGGCCGCGCGCTCCGCAGGCGAGCCAAACTCATCCCCGTGGCGTCCCGCGCCCGCGGCGTGCCGCGCGGCGTCAGCGGGGGCGCCAGAACAGGGCACCTTCACCCCGGACGTCCTCTCCTTGTCGGGCACCATCGTGTGAGAGCGGCCGCTGCGGCCGTAGCATCCCTTAGCCCACTTGTCTGCCGCTCCCCACAGACTTCTCTTCCCTTCTCCCATCCACACAAAGGCAGCGCAGGCTTCCCCAGCGTGCTCGCATGCTTTGGCGCACTCTGCGGCTGATCCGAACGAATCACCAAAGTAGAACGTCTCTGGGGGGCTCTGTGTCCGAGGAGAGGAGAGCATCCTCGAGAGAGCGTTGTAGCCGGGTTTCATCTCCCAACAGACACTCGGAGCTTTCTCAGGCTGCTGTGCGGCTGCTCGAGCGGCTAGGAGGGCGCAGAGGAGCGCGAGGGGTGGTGCACCACCTGCTCTTGACGCTGTGCGCCGGCTCGCCCGCGAGGGAAGGCGAGGGAGAGAGGGAGAGGGAGAGAGAGAGAGGGAGGGAGAGGGCGCCATCGGCGCTCCGACGAGGCGCCACGTCATGCGGAGGAGGAGAGGAGGGGGGGGGAGAAGATACCGTCGGGGGGGGGGGAGGGGGGGGTAGGGAGGGAGGGAGGGGAGATACCGTGGGGAGGGGGGAGAGAGGGGAGAGAGGAGCAGAGAGGGAGGGGGGGAGGGGGGGGGAGATACCGGGCTTGGTTGCTGTTTGCTACTCAGGGTTGCTCTGTAAAAAGCATCTTAAAAATCTAGCCGCTACTTGCACGGCGTGAGGCATAGATGCTCCGTTAGATATCAGGTCGTCAGGTTTCGGCTCCCTTAGCCTTAGCATTAGTCATTAGCATAACGGATCGAGCAGAAAACTATTGTTATAGTTCGAGCGATGGAGCGCGCGCCGACCGCTCCTGATCCCCAGCCCCCCGCCGTCACGACGCCCCACAGGGGCCGCCCCAAGCCGCCGGAGCCGAAGCGCTCACAGGCCGCCCCGCTGACCGACAGCGACGTCGACATGATCTTGCCTCGCCCTCGCCTCCCCACCAGGCACAGATAATAATATTAATCAATGTTATATCCTAGCCAACCCCACTAGCTAATTGGACATAACGTCGAAACTATCGTTATAGTTTTAGCGATGGAGCGCGCCGCGCCGCCTCCCACCTCCCAGCCCACCGCAGTCACGACGCCCAAACGGGGCCGCCCGAAGCCACCGGAGCCCAAGCAAGCGCGCGCAGGCCGCCGCCCCTGCCGACGAAGACGTCGACATGCTACCGCCTCCTCCCGCCGGCCAGACCTCACAGAGGGTGGGAACAGGCAGAGCCCTGTTCCCCCCTGACCAACAGAGCCAGACACAGGCTCTGCCGCCAGCACCTGCCGCCACGCCATCCATTCAAGGACTACCCATGGGGTGTGGCAACTAAGTTTATACTTGGTTGACCCATGGGGGGGCACGAGCCCCCCCCTCTCTCCACTCCTCCCCTGCCATGGGGGAGGAACGACCCATCCTCCTGGCACGCCTGATGGCCTGCCAGGAGGCCACTGCCCTGCTGACCCACTCCCTTCCCCACAGGCTCGCCCCATTCGCCCATCCTGGCCCCTCGTGACCAGCCCATTGCTCCAACCCCCCCTCCCCCCTTGGTCGACAGGCAGACAGGTGCAGATTGGGGGCCCCAGAGGCTCATCAGGAGCGCCAGCGAGGGAGAGGCAGGGGAGGCCAGGGCCCAGTCCCAGCCTCCTCTGCCCCCAGAGCTGGCCTCCTGGAGCCTCCAGGGGTCGCCAGGGGCAGCTGCAGGCCTGCCGCAGGCGCGCCATCGCGCGTGCCGCAGGAGAGGGGAGAGAGAGCGCGGAGAAGGGGGTGGGCGGAGCGAGAGCTCCGCTCACCGAAAAATAGGTAAGTCCCGCACCTGTTTACAGGATAAGTCGGGGCTGAGACCGCCGCCCACTCGGAGACACAGGAGGAAGGGGGGGAATGATCACCGGGGGGGGGCGCGGGCCACCGGACCATATCTAAGCCCTTCACCCCTATCCCCCTAGTAGTGCACGGGGGGAGTCGCCTTATGGCGGGGGGAGAAGGGCCGGGGAAGTGGGGGTGTAGAAAGTTTCCTACGTGAGTACAAAGTAGAGGGTCCACGGCCGCGTGTGCGGTGAGACTATTAAAAGGTTTATTTACCCATGGGGTGTGGCAGCTCTGCTGCCACCCCCATGGAGGCAACTCCTACCAGCTGTGCACCCCTCGTGGGCGGGCACTTCACACAACAATCCATCCTGGGAGCCTTTACGGCTTCCAACCCTTCAAAGAACAGTTCCCAGAAATCGTACGCCGAGGCGGCTGGCCCCAAGGGGAAGCAACCAGCAGAAGCACTGAAGACAGAAGACCCCTTCCCAACCTACCCAACAACCCCCGCCACCCTCGCGTAAGCGGGCGGACCCGCAGTCGGAGCCAAAGCCGCTTGTGAGCAGCACCAACCAACTCGCACCCCCCCCTCTGGATGATGAGGAAGAACCCGAAGACACACCTTTTTTCATTCAGCTAGCTCAGCTAGCGCACTTAATACCGCGTCTTAGTAGAAACCGCAGAGGATATCAATGAGGATCCCACGATACACAATGGAAGGCAACCCAAATTAACACTAGCATAAAGAACGAATCACAGTCTCCAGCCCCCTTCTCTCCAACTCCCGGCCGAAGCAGCGCGCGCGGCCTCCCCGGAACCAGCTTCTCCGATAAAGAGGGAACTGGGAAAGGGGGAGGGGGTTGTCAGGGGTTAAGGTTGGGTAGTAGGGAGGTACACTAGCACACTGCCTCACGCCGCACGCGTAGCGGGGAATTTTAAGAAGATTTTTTTTTTCACTTTGGAGGTCTTCGACTGAGGGATTTCCGCGAATACACAATCAAAGAAAGGGTCCCACTCCATACCATCCCACGTCATCCAAGCAGCCTGTGTGCACACGGGGGGCAAACAAACGGCGAATGCTCAACAGCAAGGTGGTTCAATGAATGAGAATGAAGTACGGAAGCGGCTGAGGACATGGCAGATCGCAGCAAGTAAGTGCACACCTCCAAAACCTCCACACACCTCTCTTGCTCTTGCTTCCGCTCGCTCTCGCTTGCACTTGCTCTCGCTTCTTCTCCCTCTCTCTCTCCCTCTCTCTCTCTCCCGTCCGCTCCCCCCCTCCCCCCCTCTCTGAACTCGCTCTCTCCCACTCGCTCGCTCTCCCCAATCCTCCTTGTACAAGTGCACATCTCCCCCCCCCACAGCTCTTCCCCCGGGAATATTGCTAGCGAGAGTCTTACTTCACTAGCGCGGCCTGCGCTTTGCCATAAACACTTGATGACGAACTTGCGGAGTGCGGCCTGTGTGGCAATGTCAATCAATGGGACGGGCAGTGCCGCAGTTGCCGCATGTACGCCCCCCCGTTTCCCGGGTCCTCTCCGTGATGGAACTACACCCCCTCCCTCTTTCACCTCTCGGCCTCCTTCTTTTCTATGCACAGCCCCCCCCCCCCACCCCCCGCACTTGCGAAACGCCCCCCCCCCCCGCCTCCCAATCCGCCGTCCTGTGTTTTGTTTTCGCCGGGTCCGGAGCGGGGGAGGGGGCGGTCCGGAGTTCAGGACTTCTCCCCAAAAGTGGCCCCCCCCCCCCCAACGCGTCAAATATTCTCGTGAGAGTCGAGGAAAACCAGCATAATAACGTGTGTTGATTCCGCCCATTCCCCTCTCTCCAGCTCTTCTCTCTCTGCCCTCTTTTTCCCTCTCTCTCTCTCGCTCTCTCTCTCTCTCTCTCTCCCCCCCTGCTTGCCAAAGCGCTCCTCGATCTGCGAACCAAGAAGCGTCGCCCATACCAGAGAAAACCACCCCCCCACAACCACCTGGACAGACCCCACCCACCCACCCACCCACGACACCCTACGATCGACCCCAACCCGAGAGACCCCCCCCCCCCCCCCCCGAATTCTCTTTCAATCGCGGTGGGCTTCCCTTGGGCCCTGTCCCATCTTCAGACGGAACGCGACCGTCGGCCCCCGCGAGATCGGACGAGGCGCCGCTCGCCTCCGCCGGCTTTGCCGCCGTGCTCCATCGCCTTCTCCGCGCGGCAGGGTCTCCTTCCCCCCCCCCCATCCCCCCCCCGCGGTTGTTGGGAGGGGCCGCGCGCGGGGGGAAAGGGGGGGGGGGGGGGCGCGCGGGGGGGGGGGGAGAACCCGCCCGCAGAGTGGCCCCCCTCTCCGCGAACCTTCCGGGCACGTCCGAACTCTCTCTCCTCTCGTTCTCTGCGCGCCTGCCGTGCGCCCCCTCCCCCCCCCTCCCATAGCACGCCTCTGAGAAGCAATAGAAAGAGGCCCTGCAGACGGGATTCTTGACCCGCTCCCCTCCCCGCAGCGCCCTCTCTCTCTACCTTTTTTCCCCATACCCCACCTCGGAGGCGGAGAAGAAAGGGGCCTAGGAGACGTTAATCTCGACCCCCCCCTCCCCCCCATCCCTCTCTCTCTTCGTTTCCCCCCCCCCTCTCTCTCTCGCTGCTCGCCAAACTCTCTCTCTCTCTCTCTCTCTCTCTCTCTCTCTCTCTCTCTCTCTCTCCCCGGGGGGGGCGGCTGCAGCCTCTCCCGCACCGAAGCCTCGCGGGTGCAGACCAGCGTTTCTTCTCTTCCTTTGGCCTGTTTACTCTCTTACACAGGGTGGACGGAGGCGCCAAGCGAGAGATGGCTCGCCCGCGGCTGCATCGCGCAGATTTCTATCAACCCACCGATTCTCTTAAGTAAATTGGACGGCACCAAAAGGCATCTCGGCTCTCCTCCGCGGAGTCAGTCGCAGAGAGCCGGGAGAGAGCGAGCGAGGGAGAGGGAGAGGGAGACGGAGAGAGAGCGCGGGAAGGCTGCAGCCAAGCCCCCCCCCCCCCCCCCCCCGCCACCCTCTCGTACACTCACAAGCCGCCGACGGGATCCCATGCCCCTCCTCCCCCTCCTCCTCCTACCCCCTTCTCTCGGAATTTTCCAATACCAGAACCTCGTTCCGAACGGCCACGTCAATGGCAAGGACACGGGCCATAAGGTGAACAATCCGACCAACAGCGCCTTCCGATCCGACTTCGGGGCCCAGGGATATGTGTGGACTTCTGCGCTCTGTCGGATGGACACGGACGGCGACGGACAGACCAACGGGCTCGAGCTGGGGGACCCTTGCTGCGTGTGGACCCCTAACGCGAACGAGAACAGCTTGGTTGGTTTCTCGACCACGGACATCTCGCTTGCGGGCGATCAGACCTCGCGAACTTCGAGGAGTATGCCGAAATGCCCGGCGCCGCCGAGCCCTCCTTCGCCTCCCCCGCCTCCGTCGCCCTCGCCCAGCCCTCCGCCGCCCTCGCCGCTGCCTACCACGCCGCCTCCCTCGCCTGCGCCACCCAGCCCGCCTCCCCCATCCGCGCCACCGCTCGTGCCCACAGGCACGCCAGCGCGTCCCCCGCCGCCGCCCTCGCCGCCGCCTGGGCCGCCACCGCCCTCGCCGCTGCCCTCGCCGCCGCCGAGCCCACCTCCGCCAGCGCGCCCGCCGTCCCCCACCTCGCCACCGCCCGCGCCCTCGCCGCCGTCCGCGCCACCGCCCACCGGTGCGCTGCCCGAGCAAGAGGCCCTAGCCTTCTCTGCGCCTCGCATGCTCGTCGCGCACGGCGTGCTCATGTCCCTTGCGTGGGGCTTCCTCATCCCATCGGGCGCCTTCATCTCGCTAGCCTGGCGTTCCAGGCTCGCCAACGGCCGCTGGCTCCAGCTGCATCGTGCGCTGCAGGTGCGCGCACTGCCGTAACGAGCCGCCGCAGCGGGCGGCCGACTCACCCAGCCTCTGGTTGCCGCAGGTGTCCGGCCTCCTGCTGACAATCGTCGGCTTCGCCCTCTCCGTCTCGTGGGTGCCCGACGGCTACCATTTCTCTCACCCCCACAACATCATCGGCCTCGTTGTCGTCGTCCTCGCCATGCTTCAGCCGCTCAACTCGCTCGCTCGCGGCAAGCCGGCCGCCGCCACCGGTGGCAAGCGCACCATGCGCCGCGCCGTGTGGGAGCTCATGCACAAGGGAGGAGGGTACGCCATCATCATCATGGGCGTCTACCAGGCGCGCTGCCGCCGTGCGCGCTCGCCCGCCCGCACCGTACATGCGCTGAACTCCGCTCGCTTCCCCGCCATTGCTCGCGCCAGGCTGTCTCGGGCCGCTATCTCATGATAAATGGAGACCCGATTCTCATCACCTACTTTGTGCTTCTCGGACTCTCTCTCGTGATCCTCATTTCCGGTCTCATTATGAGAAGGCCTCGTGGCCCCGCGCAGGCCGACCAGCCGAATTTGGCCGGCCGCAAGGCCGACACCGTCTCAGTCGACATGCCCCGTGCGCCCTCTCAGACGGTCGCCGCCTGATCAAGGAGTACACTCGGGCGGATGAGACGACTCGTGCATCAGAGGCATTGCGCCGCGCCCTTCACGTGCAGTAGTCGATCACTCTTCGCACGGCCCGACGCTCGGACCCGTGAGGCAGGAACCGCCTGCCCGCCCGCCGCTGTCCGATGGCCGCCCGCCGCCTGCGGAGTTTGAACGCCTAGTCCAAGAAGGAGGCCCTCTCGTCCGGCATGCTGCCTCTGTTGTTGCGTCGGGTGACTCCAAACTCCGAGGAGCTGCTGCGTGCCGTCTCGTTGCGTGCCTTCGACAATGTATGGCCGCCCTTGCGGCGCGCTGAACATCTCCAGGGCCGCATCGGTCGGGGCGATCCGCCCACGAGAGGCATGCACACGTGCCAGGGGATGGTGGCTTCTACCTGCTCCTAGAAACCTCGGGCTTCCATGCAACTATCAAAGCCTGAGAGTGAGCGCGTTCTGCTATCATTTTGGTGTCACTATGAGTAGGAATAGGCGGGTGTATGTGAGCAACGATTTGCCTCGCGCGGCAGCATGCAGGCGATTGTCGTGGCAAAGGCGATAGGGGACGGGCATCATCACATACTAGCTTGGTCACTCACGCATTTCAAGGCGCTCCCCAAACCAAGCACTCTTCACGAATTTATGATAGGGACTTCTACCTGCCGCCGCGAGGGAGGCATATGTATATGTCTGTCTCTAAAGCGCCAAAGCCCTGCTTAGGCCCTAGGGGTTCCCAAATTGATCCTATGTGCTACATTTACATTTGTCTTCACCGTCCTTCAGGATGACTAGGGGAGTACCGGGGCTCACGTACCCCCGCGTATGATTCATATATATCCACGACTTGTATGAAATGATGGGAGCGCGGCGATGTCAGAGCAAGGCTCATCTCACTCTTGGCTCTTGGAGATGGCCTGCGAAGGCGAGAAGCGCTCAATCACCATCACCCACCGCATGGAAAAGCGTTCAATCACCATCAGCCTACACGTGGAACGCGCTCAATCACCATCACCCCCCACCGCATGGAAAAAGCGCTCAATCACCGTCAGCCTACACGTGGAACGCGTTCAATCGCCATCACCCCCACCGCATGGAAAAAGCGTTCAATCGCGGAGGATCGTGGGGATCATGAGGGTAGCGCTATCCAACCCACTCGTTTGGCAAGAGGGTATGCTTACGCGAGACTGACAACACCCTATCCACCAATGTCCTTACATCTTTCTTGATATTATCATCTAACAGAATCGAATTCAAGTCATGTTCCTTTGGATTAACAATGTTATCCATTTGGTGTACTAACCCCGCATTTTGTGCAATTTGCCTGAGCTCATCGTAATTGACACAACGTTTGAATGATATGTATGCCCTTATGAACCGGCCATAATTGTCATTTGGAAGGTTATTAACGAAGTTTGTGTACAGCTCATACTCTTTGTCTTGAGAAAGAGCTCGATCAATTTCGAGCTTCCACGCGTGGTTGTCGCTGAGACGGCTTTCAAGGAGGTTTTGGATCGTCTCAGGATTTAGTACTGTGTAATTTATTCCAAAGCTGTTGGTATGTGACATGTTTGTTGTTATTAATGTAAGTATTTTTTGTTGTTGTGCACCACTTCGAGCGGGCTGAGAGACATGCATACCCCCTCTTGCCAAACGAGTGGGTTGGGTAGCTACCCTCCTGAAGGCGAGAAAGGCGAGAAGCGCTCAATCACCATCCCCCACCGCATGGAAAAGCGTTCAATCGCGGAGGATCGTGGGGATCATGAGGGTAGCGCTATCCAACCCACTCGTTTGGCAAGAGGGTATGCTGGCGATGTCAGCCTGAACGAAGGGGTCCTTAGGGTCTGTGCGAAAACGTCTCACCCACCAGCCACAGAAGCAGGGGACAGGAAGGGCCCTGTTCCCTGCAGACCAGCAGAGCCAGCCTCTGGCTCTGCCGCCTCCCCCCACTGGCCTGTCGGCCCATCAAGGACTCCCCATGGTGGGTGGCAGCCTGGCTGCCACCCCCATGGTGGCAACTCCTACCAGCAGTGCACCCCTCGTGGGCGGGCACTACACACAACAAACAATTCTTGGGGCCTTTACGGCTTCCAACCCTCTCAACAACACTGCACAGATGTCATACGCTGAGGGGTGGACAAAGAACACAACTATTATCTGCGCCGGAGTGGAGTCTATCACGTAGTCAAGCTCAACGTGATGGGGGAACCCCATATTTATGAAAGGGCCAACCCGCAGCCATCACCAGAAGAATTATGCACCCCATTGAAATGGGGACGAGCGTACGACGTACGACGGTCCGGCCGAGACGGCGTACCCGATACCACAGGAGTACACGTTCAAAGGCGCAAACAAAACCCTAGAGGATGTTAACGTCAAGGCGCTGACCAGAGCGTTTCTCGCATTGAGAAAAACGAAGAAACAAAAATCCACATTGAGGTGGGAAAAACGACTGCCGGACATCTCCGGGAAATGGAAACAAGTATCTCAGCTATACAAATACAACTTTTTAACGCCAAGAGACTCATATATGCACTTCAAACACGTCCTGCATAGGAGAATAGCCACGGCGAACCGGTTCGCTGACGATCCGACGTGCCGCTTTTGTGGTATAGCCCCCGAAAGCTCCACCCACATAGCCACGTGCATCGCGACGGCGCCCATCTTCGAATTCATAGAAGGGCTTCTGGGGACAAATCTGAGGCCGGGCTCCGAGATAGCCCAACGTCTCTTTTGCTACCAGGTAGAGAGACCGCATCCCTCCTCGGGGTACTTAGGTATCCTGGCGTGGAGATACATCCTCACGGACTTTTATAACATCCAATATGGCAACGCGGACGGTAGGTCCGTTAGAACAATCTTGAGAGCGATCCTAATGAGGTACCACTTATTAGTAACGGCGAAGGTCGGTTTCTTTCAAAGGTTAAAAAAACAGCGCGAGAACATGGGGCTACACGCCCCGAGCAACAAACATATCCGGAAAATGATAAGCCCCCTGTACACTATAGACAAGGATTTCAACCTAGGAGCATCAGAAGACCTCTTGCAGGCGGCGAGAGGACTGGACATAAGAAACATCACCTAGGGTAGCCAAATCTCTTAATAGGAACCGCACCGGATACCAATAAGGACCTCACGCTATATTAATGAGGAAAAACCCGAGCCGAATCTAGATCAAGAGACGAGCCACAACCTCCCACCCCCTTCTCTCCAACTCCCGGCCGAAGCAGCGCGCGCGGCCTCCCTGGAACCAGCTTCTCCGCCAGAGAGGGAACTGGGGAAGGGGAAGGGGGTTGTTTAGGGGTTAAGGTTGGGTAGTAGGGAGGTACACTAGCAAGCTGCCTCACGCCGTGTACGTAGCGGGAATTTTTAAGAAGATTTTTTTTTTATTTATTTGGCTGTATTTGTATTTGCAGGCCTCAACACCGTATTTCGTATTTCCCATCTAGGCCTAGCACCACGGATGGGGAATACGGTGTTGGGGCTTGGGCCTGCAAATACAGCCAATAAATACATATGTCACATGTCTTTGGCCTCCGGCCAAAAACATTTCAAACACATTCGAGGCCTACAACCCAGGGCGCGCTTCAAACACAGCCAAATACAGATGTATTTGGCCTGAGGCCAAATACGGTAGAGACGTATTTCCCATCGAGGCCCAGCCACACCGTATTTCTATTTCCTATTCCCCATCGAGGCTTCCCAGCCGCGCGAGGAGGCGAGCCGCTGGCAGGGGGGGGGGATTTTCTCCTTCTTTTTTTGGGGGGGGGGGGGGGGGGAGGCGAGGGCGAGGTCCGTCTTCCGTCGGGCTGCAGCGGGGCTGCAGGGGGGGGGGAAGGGGGGGGGGGGGGGGGGGGGCGCGGGGGGGGATCCGGCGCCCTCTCTGCCGGCGGGAGAACGCGGCGAGATCGGGCGGTCGGATCGGGAAGCGGAGGTGGGGGACGGGGGAGAAGCCTTTCAAACATGGGCGAGCACCCCCGCGGGGAGGGCCTCGCATCTCGCCGCAATCTGGCCGAGGGGCATCAGCGCTCCGCTATGAGGGCCGTCCGCCCACACCGGATCTCGTGGGCGCCGTGCAAGCCCCGCCTTCCCCTGGCCCACCCCGAGGAGTTTCACACGTAGACGGACCTCACAATGATATTACTCGGAGGTGCCCCCGGGGGGCGTGCGGTATGGGGGCAGTCCCGTCTGGGGAGATGCCGAGAGATTTCCCGCTCTTTTCGCTTCTCTCCCTCTCTCTCTCTCTCTCGGCGGCCACGGCGGTCCCATCCCACCCACCCCCCGCGTCCACCGCGTTTCACAGAAAGAAACGTCGCCGTGCGAAAGGAAATCTCGTGATGCAGCCGACGGTGCAGCCGGCTCTCGCGGTCCGTACAGGCGCTCCGCACCCCATGGGCCTTCTTTCGCCGTACACGCAAGGTTTCTTCTCTAAAAATCGGCCCCTCCTGCTGGCTCTTCACCAAAAGCCGCGTGCTCTCTCTCCCCTCTCTCCCTCTCTCGCTCTCTTCCCATTCCTCCTCTTCTCCTCTCACAGCTTCTCCCCTCTCCTTCCCCCTTCTCTTCTCTCTCTCTTCTCTCTCTCTCCTCCTCCCTCAGTTCCCTCTCCCCAGCACAGACCTACCCGCCACTCGCACACAAACGCACACCGCCCGCTGCCTCTTCACGGCTCTCACGCAAGCGCTCGCCCTCCCTCCCCTCCCTCTCCACCCGCTGACCCGCTCCACGTTCCCTCTCTCTCTCTCTCAAGATGTGGTCCCGCCTCTCCCTCCTCCTCCTCCTCGGTGTCGGCCGCATCGCCCTCGCATCGCCAGACCGCCTCCCTCTCCTCCTAGCCCTCGGTCTCGCGCCCCTCTCCCTTGCCATCCCCCAAAACCTAGACAAGGTGCCCAACGCGTACGCAAACGGGCAGGCAACCGGCCACGCTGGCGGAGATGGCGCCTTCCGCTGGGACTTCAAGGCGGCCGGTTACGTCTGGACCCGGGACCTCTGTGAGGCTGACACCGATGGCGACGGCCAGTCCAACGGGCTCGAGCTGGGCGACCCGTGCTGCGTGTGGGCCATCGGCGCCGATGAGGCGGCGCTCAAGGGCTTCGTGCAGGACGGTCTGCCAACAAGCGAGGATCCGGCGGGCATCTCGATCGCCGGACTCGCCGACAGCATGACGACACGCACGATGCCAGACTGCTCCGCCGAAATCGTGCCAACGCCCTTGCCGCCGGCCGCCGCGCCAACGTCCTCGCCGCCGCCCGCGCCGCCCACACCGCCGGCGCCGCCGCCCAACGTCTGCTTTACCGGCTATGTGATGGACAAGCTGTGCATCGACAACGGGTACATGTTCCCCGATGGCGGCCTCGAGACGCTCAGGTTTCCCGAGACGCATACCGTCCACTGTCTGATCGACATCCTGGCGTGTGTTCGCTCGGGCTACGAGATGCTGCAGGACCCACAGCAAGGTGACAAGTACTGCCGCGCGTTTTCGCTGGACGACGGAGGCAACGACATGGTCGTCGCCAACGCCAAGCGCTACGGCTCGCCCGAGAACGGCTGCTCCACCTGCACTGGCGAGATCGGCACCGTCGAGCGCGGACTCCGCCTAACCGTCATCGGCTACGTCTCCGATGAACTGGCCGACCCGCCCGTCCTCACGGTCACTGAGATTCGCGATCCCGAAGACGGTTGTGGTCAGCTCACAGAGACGGTGCTAGAGTGCACTGCTGGCGCGCAGCTCGAGTGTCCCGAGGGCTGCGCGCCGGCCAGCTCTTCATTCGTCCGCCGCCGCATGCGCTCAATCCTCTTCTCGAGTCTGCCCTCGTGCCCCGCGGGATGCATCGCCGCGAGCGAGCCGGAACCCGAGCCAGAACCGGAGCCGGAGCCCGCGCCCGAGCCTGAACCTGAGCCTGAGCCTGAGCCTGAGCCTGAGCCTGAGCCTGAGCCTGAGCCTGAGCCTGAGCCACAACCTGCCAACGGGCGGCGGCTTTCTGGGCATGAGTAAGGATCGTGGCTGCCCTGACGGTCGCCATGTAGCAACTGTACGCCGCCTGGACGCGCACCAACCCCTCCTGGCTTCGATGATGAACTACCCCGCAGGCTGTGAGCCGGATTTCACACTGCAAGGCCAAGACAAGCCAGAGCCCGAGCCGATGCCGTAAGTCCTCTTTGGCGCGGCGGCAAATGAGATAGGAGTGAATTGTCGCATCGCATGTGATGACATCGCGCCGTATCCTTGTAGGCCGTCGGACCCGCACACCTCCCTTGATAGCTGGCGTGACGGCTAGAGGGTGCAGACTAAACTTCCGAGACAACCGAGTTCATCAATGCAAGGCACACACATGATGGTCTTTTGTCGAGCAAGCGAAGTCAAGGAAGCGCCGTGGGGAGGTGCTGGCGTGACGTGTGGATTCGCCGTGTGGCTCCGATGAGCTGCCGATCTAGACAAGCAGTTGGGACGCGCACGAGCTACATACGGGTCACATTAAGGTTCGCATATTTCGTGATGCTTCCCGTCGTGCGGGGTCGCTAATAGGTTGACGAATGAGTGGCATTCGATTCTACACCTTTTGCCGCAGCGTTGTGTTCGATGGTGACCATACGCGCACACGAATGTAGATCGATCGATTGGATCAATCCACACACACGCACAAGTAATGTTGCACGTTGCACAATCACGTGCGCTTCATGTTGACTATGCTTGAGCCACCAACGGGAGTCGTGTGCTGGTTTCCCTTGCCCTTGCGTGTCCTTTTGTTTGAATCATTTTGCGAAGTTGAGTGTGTAATAAATAGTAGCTGGATAAAACACTTGTGGTCTGCTGCGTTTGCAAGTTCACAAACGAACATGGGGTTTGCGCTAGACGTTGCGATGCTTCAGATTTGCTTATTAAACCTTATAGTAGTAGTGGTAATATTCTCCATCTTCAGATGTTTTTTGGTAGTAATATTCTCACTGCACACGCGGCCGTGGACCCGCTGCTATCGCGTACCAAACTTTCTACACCCCCACTCCCCCCCCCCCCCCCCCGCCGCCATCAGGCGACTCCCCCCATGCACTACTAGGGGGATCGGGGTGAAGGGCTTAGATATGGTCCGGTGCCCCCCTCCCCCGGTAGATTTTCCCCCACTTCAGCGGTCGTTTGCTTTCATTTCGTACCCCCCCCCCCCCCGAACCCACTCTTGGGGGACGAGCTGCGCGGTTTCTCGTCCCCAAGTTCACTCATAAGTCAGAAGCAACAAGGTGCTCAAACCAATACACGCCGAGTCGCCGCTAGTCGCTCGCGAAAGAGGGGCGCAGGATCACCCCTCCGGCCCCCCGGTGCTTTTTCCCGGAAAGTCGTTCGACGTCGGTCGGTCCGCCTCAATGGGTTTTCCCTCATTGTAGCTTGTGGGGAGTTACAATTGGAGCCGGGGGTAGATCGGAGGTTGTGACTGTCGACCTCTTAGTGCTTGCCTTTTTGTTGGTCCTAGTTAGTGGGGAGGTTTGCGCCCTGGGTGCTAGAGTCCTCTCAAGTGTGCACGTGTGCACTTCGTAATGCACACTATCGTGTGCGCCTCCCACGTCACGAGAATCCTTTTGGCTGCGGCGGGGGGGGGGGTGCGTTTCGGGTGTGCTAGAGTCCTCTCAAGTGTGCACTTCGTAATGCACACTATCGTGTGCGCCTCCCACGCCTGGAGACTCCTTCTAGTGGGGGAGGTTTGCGCTTTGGGAGCTGTTGTGCGCCTCCCCCACGTCAGCAGAATCCTTCTGGAGGGGAGGGCCAAGCGCAAAGTTACCACAAGAGGATTTCCTGACGTGGGCCCTGTGCACATCCTTAGTGGGTGATTGAGCGCTTCTCGCCTGAGTGAATCAATCAAGGGCGTCAAGTAACTTTCGCGACAGTTGGACGTGAGGGGCCGTCCGCATAGCGTTTTTGTATGTAACTAACGTTGGTGTGATTACAGTGGGAGAAAAAATGACGTGTGGGTTGGATAGCTACCCTCATGATCCCCACGATCTTCCGCGATTGAGAACGCTTTTCCATGTGTAGGCTGATGGTGATTGGACGCTTCTCCATGCGGTGGGGGTGATGGCGATTGAACGCGTTCCCACGTGTAGGCTGATGGTGATTAAACGCTTTTCTATGCTGTGGGTGATGGTGATTGAGCGCTTCTCGCCTTATCCTGTTGTTCTCAGGTTCGTTGTCCGTCGTTGTTCGCTGCGTCGCTGCACTCAAGCAGTCTAGGCTCCCTCCCAGAGGGAAGAGTCCTTTGTAGGTCTAACAATCTCTTACTATCCAACACACTAGGGCCGCTAGGAGCACCTCACCGCCCCACAGCCCTTCGTTCGCCGTTCGTTCCCAGTCCAGACACCCAAATGGGGATGCCCGACCCCATCCAGAATTTCATTCACCCGACTCCCGGCGGGGAGGAGGGCCAAACCGCCGCGCTAACCGCCGGTGCCGCTCGCGACGGAGTGGCTCAGAGCCCTCCGGTAACGCTCGACTCGACAGTGTTAAGCCTTCGGCCACCAAGAGAAAGGCGAGAGGCAACAACGCGCATAGCGTTTTCGCATGTAACGTTGGTGTGATTACAGTGGGAGGAAAGATGACGTGAGGCGACAAACGTCTAATCACCCACCAACAAACCAACAAAGGACGTGCAAAGGCGCTTCAACCGCCATCCGTCCCACACACACACTCTTACATCCACTTTGACGCGAGCATCGATGGGGATATGCTTCCGGGAGGTGATGGCGATTGAACGCTTTTCCATGTGTAGGCTGATGGTGATTGAACGCTTTTCCATGCGGTGGGGGTGATGGCGATTGAACGCGTTTCCACGTGTAGGCTGATGGTGATTGAACGCTTTTCTATGCTGTGGGTGATGGTGATTGAGCGCTTCTCGCCTGGGAGGAGGTGGAGGGAGGGAAGAGCTAAGGGCGGTGTCGGAGTAGAAGTAGAGCAAGGGGAACCTTGAACTAGTAGGTGTGTAGCGTGTAGCCCAGAATCTTCAAACGTTTTTTTGACCATTACTACTGAAGAGCCGTTGCCGATTGCCGACGGGCGACAGTGCCGTTCCGCGTTTACAAGAAGGTTGCGCTTGAGGCTCAACTTGAGGCTACGGCAGCGACCCAGAGTAGCAGAGTAGCGTATCTTCAATAAAAAAATAAAATCGCTGAAGAATCAGGGCTATTGTCTGCACCAGGGGTGGTGCATCATCGCTCGAATACGCGCAAACACCCTTGTCTCCCCCGCCTTCTCCCCCCTCTCCCCTTCCCAAATACTCATACTGAAATTATGTCACCGAGATCGTTGTCGTAGTGCTCGTTTGCGCTACACGGCCCCGCGGCCACACCGTACGTTCCGTGAGCACGCGTTGCCCGCGATTGATCACATGCGAATCACTTCAGCAGCACCCAGGGAAGGTGCAGTGTTGTCAGACATACGGCCGCCGATGATCAATGTCGGCGTTCGATATGCGTGTCGACGTGCACGGCACGAGGACACCATAGCGCAGACGGAAACGGTTCGGCTCACACAAGATACCCTCTCAAGAGCGAGCGTCACAACCGCGTCGTGCGGTGCACCAAAGAGGACGAGCAAGGGCCTTCATCAAACGACCACCCGGCGCCGCCCGCCCCTGCTACCGGACGGGGCGCCGCCCGCCCCTACTGGCGGACGGGGCGCCGCGAATCTTGCGATGGTAGGACAGCCCGAAAGGATGCTCCTTCAGTCTTCCGCTAGGATGCTCAGTCAGTCTTTGGCGCCGGCGGGGAGCTCGTGGCGCCGGCGTCGACGAGCATCTTGCGGACGGCTGACTCAGACCATCCACGTTGCGTGCCAAGCTCAGTCTCGCCGCGGAAGAGCTTGAAGGTGGGCATCGCCGAAATGCCAAGCAGCTGCGCCACATCGCGCACCTCGTCCACGTTGACCTTAGCAAAAGTAACGCTCGTGAACTCCTCGCTCATCCTCGCATAAACGGGCGCAGCCGCCTGCGTCCGACGGGAGTGCCCAAAGGTGAGACCGGCGCTTGATGTGCAAGCACATCTGGCAGGGATAAGCGAAGCCGGCCACGGCAGCGGGCGACGGTTTGTGAAATGGAATCGATTCACCGCAACCGCACAAGGCGATGTGTGGACTTGTGGACAGGGGCGAGGCGACCGCCGCATGCGCATTTGGGCGCGAGCGCCCACCTTGCACGGCGGGCACCACGTGGCATAGCAGTCGACCATCACCAAACCGCCCTTGGAGAGGAGCTCCCTCCATTCAACGAGCGAGTTGACTGCCGTGACATTGCCACCCACATCGGGCCACGGCTGCCGTGACCTGTGGGCACAGGACAACGATAAGGGTGATGAGCGGTGCGTCCGTAAGCGCGGGCACGCTCTGTCCTCTGACTCCTCACTTCTTCACCACTCCTCTATTCTCCGGATGCTCGTTGAGGGCTGCTCCGCCACTCCCACGCGCCTCATGATCGCTCCTCTTAGCCCCGCCCTCCACTAGCCCACCCCGGTCGCCACTGGGCGTACATCTTGTCTCCGAGAATCCTTCTTGGCCTTGACCCACTCTCTGCCCCACGCCTGACTCCTGCGTTCTCCCCCCCCCCCCCTTCCTCCCTTCCCTCCCCCCCCCCCCCCCCCCCCCCCCCCTCCCCCCCCCCCCCCCCCCCCTCTCTCTCTCTCTCTCTCTCTCTCTCTTTCTCCCCCCCACCCACCCCACCCACCCACCCACCCACCCACCCACCCTCTCCCTTCCTCTCCCCTCTCTCCCCTCTCTTCACCCCCCCTCTGTCCCTACCTCCCGCCCTCCCTGACCCCTCCCTCTCTCCCTCCCTCACCCCTCCCCCACCCCGCTCCCCACCCCTCCCCACCCCCATCTCTCACTCCCTCTCCCACCCCCCCTCCCCCTTCCCCCTCGTTCCCCCCTCTCCCCCCACGTGCAGTGGCCAGGCGCAAGCGCAGACGCACTGGTACATCTTCCACGCCACGTACAGCACCGCCACCACCAGCATCGGGTTCTGCGAGGCAAACGCATACAGCGCCGACAGCAGCGCCATCATCCGGACCTCGAACTCCTCTTCACACCTCCGTCGCACCCCCTCATACCTGAAAAAACTCCCTCATTGACGTGATAAAAATTCGACAGGTCGACCGTGCGACGCCGCTGAGCCCACCCGCAACGAACGTCTCTCGAACCCATTCACACCTCTCTCTCTCTCTCTCTCTCTCTCTCTCTCTCTCTCTCTCTCTCTCTCTCTCTCTCTCTCTCTCTCTCTCTCTCTCCCTCTCTCTCCCTCTCTCTCCCTCTCTCTCCCTCTCTCTCTCTCTCTCTCTCTCTCTCTCTCTCTCTCTCTCTCTCTCTCTCTCTCAAATATAGAACCCACTCGCCACTCGCAACAACCCTTTGCTTTTCTCACGTAACGACACGAGCGAGAAGGGGCGATCGTGATTTCTATCACATACCGACCCTGCGCCCCCAAATCGAGTGAATGCAGAAAGACGTAAGACCACGTGTGTGGCGTTCGACATACGTGTGATGAGTCAAGTTGAGTCAAGCTGCCTCCAGGCGACAACGGAAGGTGCTAGCAGGGATGGGGGTAAATGTAAATGAACACTTCTGGTCTTAGAACAAACAATTCACTCAGCGGCGCAGGAGGAGGAGGAAGGCGAGAACAAACAGGTCACCACGCTCAGCACAAGGCCCCCCCCCACGACCCGAGCCTCTAAGTAGAGCACGAGGGGAGTTGCCGCAAGGCGGTTAGTGAGTAGTGAGGGGGAGAGGAAGGGGAAGGGGGATGGGCGTGGCTACAAAAGCTTACCCCAGTGCCACGCGTGAGGCGAGAATAATATTAAAAGTAAAAAATTTTTTTTGCTGCTTGCTCTTGTTGTTGCGGCCTCCGTTGCAACGGCTCGCCCTAGGCACTAGCTGAACGCTTTCGCCACTACCATACGCGGCCCTATACCTGCTAAGCCCCCCCCCCCCCGCCGCCGCCCGCCCTTGTACGAGTCCCTCGCTCCTAGCCAAGACCCATACCGCCGTCCCCGCCTCACTCTCCCGGTGCCACAAGCCCTAGTGCCACCCCCGATGTGAGCACAACATTCCTTTTACATCAACACCAGCCATTGACCTACAGCCACAATTTCCATACCAACCACAACTAGACTAGAAGCAAATGCAATGAAATCATCAGTTGAAGACATTGGTGGTGCTTCGCCTCGCATCTCTTAGATGACCGCCGCCTACTGCGACGTCCGAAAACCGAAAGGTGCGCGCAACATCAAGAGCTTATTTATAGCCGGTCCGCCTTCGTGCAGCGGAGTGCGCCGAAGGGCCCACCCGTGGGGGTATGCTGTTCCTCAGTCGTCGACCTCCTCCTCCGCCGCCCTCGACTCCGGCTCGGCCGCGAGTGGCGCCTTGCGCCGCTCCTCCTCGCGCTCGGCCTCCTCCTCCCACACGAATTTGCCTCGCTGCTGCGGCGGCTCGACGGGCATGTTTGTGCCGCCGGCAGACAGGTGGAAGATGGAGACAAGCGTCTCGTTTGCGTCGATGACGGGCCGGTGAGCCTCGTCCTCGGCAAGAAGTAGCATCGCTCGTGACTCGCGCAGCACAGGGAAGATGCCCTCGCGCCGCATCGCCTCGCACGCGGCGGGCGCGGCGGAGAGCAGCAGCAGCGCCTCGATGAGCGCGAGTCGTGTTGCTCCGTCCTGTACGTTGTCCACGTGTTCGATGCCTTCGACGATGCCCGCCTCGCGCACGGTGGGCGTCGCTACGTGGTCGGCGCCGCTGCCCCCTGAGGCGAGCCGGTGCTCCGACGCCTCGATGCCCGCGCGCAGCGGCGGCGAGAAGGCGGCACGCTCGTCCGGCTCGTAGAGCGAGCCGCTCGCCTTCTCGCCCGTGTCATGCGGTGCGAGCGGTAGCGCGATCCGCGAGACGATGTGTGCGCCGTCGGCCGAGAGAAGCGCGACAAGTGCTGCCTGGCCGGCTTCACCTGCCTTGGCCGCAAAGGCGAGGTTACGCATCGCTCGCGCGGCGGCGGGCATGTGAGGCGAGCCGGGCGCGAGCAGGGCGCATAGCTGGCCGAGTAGCCGCGCCGAGGTCGCATGTGTCACAAATGCGTTGCGACCCCGATCGGTCGAGAGCACGTGTGTTAGCGCGCCGAGCAGAAAACCGGTGCACGCGGGCGGCTCGCCGCCCGCTTCGAGGGCAAGCGCCGCCTCGCTTGCTACCGTCTCAAACGTTGAGAGCACGCCAGGCAGGTGGGGGCTGTCGACGAGTCGTGCCACGCCCGCTTGTCCCGCGTGCTGCGGGTTGGTCAGGTTTGCGAGCAGCATCGCGCACCGCTCCGCCACCTCGGCACTCGCTGCGCTGACGTGCGCCGCTGCCATCTCGACGACTCCAGCATTCACGGCTGCCGCTGCCATGGCTGGCTCGCCGCTCATGTTCACGAGCGCAGCTGCCGCATGCGCCGATGCGAGAGGCTGATCTGCCTCCTTGCTGAGAACCGAGCAGAGTGGCGGTAGCAGCGAGCCTGCGCAAGGGGGCGGCGAGACGACGGGGCGGGCGCGATGAGGCCAAGCCCGAGGGCACACTGCAGCAGCAAGTCTACCCCATCTCTGGTGCACGCCACCGTCGCTACCCTCTCGCGCTGCACGGCCGCTTGCGACTGGTGCCGCACTCTCCACGCCCATCCCCTGGAGCGAGCGTCGCCCGTCTCCTGGAGCGAGCGTCGCCCGTCCCCTTGAGCGAGCGTCGCTCTGCCCTCCTTCTGCGCTTGGGCTTCATCCAGCGCCCAATAGAGCAAATCCTCCGGTTGAGGGCTGCGCCCGTCTCGCCGCCACCGTGGGCTCTATCCATGACCCTCTACCTCCCGCTCACGCACCAGTATCACTGGCCCTGACCGAATCCGCAACCCAGGCTGCAGCCGATTGAGCGCGCCGCTCATTGTCGCCGAAGCACTCCGCGAGCGCGCCCATTCCTTTGCATGCCACTTAATCCGGTCCTTCCCTATCCTGACTGGGCCCTCTGCATGGCCCGAGACACTCTCTCGTAGCCCGTCCTGCATGCCCTTACTCCGCTCCCACCCCCAGCTTCCCTCTTGCCCCTCCCGCCTTCCCCCCCTCCTCTCCTCTTTCCCTCATGCCCCTTCTCTACCCCCACCCCACCCCACCCCCACTCTGAACTTCCACACCCGCCCCGGAACAACTAACCCACCCCCTCTCCCCCGGGGCCGCCTCCCCCCGCCTCCCCTTCCTCCCCTCCCCCTCTCACCTGCCGCCTCCGCCATCTGCGAGAGACCGTTTGGATCCGCAGAGAGCCCTGCAGCCGCCTCTGCTGCCGCGCTCACCACGTCGGCTCTCCCCTCGAGGCAGAGGAGGGCGCTGAGCTCGTCCATGGGCGAACGCGGGCGGCGGCCCCCGAGAGGGAGAGGGAGACGAGGGGGAGGGGAGGCGGAGAGAGGGAGAGGGGGAGAGAAAGAGGAAGAAAGAGAGAGAAGAGAGAGATGAGAGGGGGAGAGAGAGGGGGGGGGGGGGGGGAGGGAGAGAGAGAGAGGGAGGGAGAGAGAGTGAAGAGAGAGTGAGCGAGAGAGAGAAGAGAGATTGAGGGAGAGAGAGAGATTAGAGAGAGAGAGAGAGAGAGAGAGGGAGAGAGAGGGAGAGAGCAGAAGAGACAAGGCGAGAGCAGAGTTTACTAAAAAACCCAAACGATCGCGTTCCGTCGAACAGTGCGGTAGTTTTCTTTTCTTGAGACAGCGGTACATAGTTTACAGATACTATGATACCATCTGCAGATACAATAGCTCTACCTGGGAAGTGAGGGAGAGGAAGAGAATGCTAAAAGGCGAGTGAGAGGAGGGCTGTGATGGCAGGGGCTGGCGAGGAGAGGCGAGCTGTAGGGTAAGAGTGTTAGACGAGAGCGAGAGCGACGAGAGCGAGAGCGACGGATGACGACTGACGACAGGACGACGGACACAGACACCCAGGAAACACTCCGATTCTCGCCCCACGACTTTTCTCACATAACTCGACTGAAATCAAACCCAAACACTCCGATCAGACGACGACGGACAACGATCAAAGGGCGATCTGTCGGCGATCCCGTCTGGAAGGGGAAGGGGAATCGTACCATAACGGAAACGAGGGCCTCTGAATCTGCTTGTTGTTCTTCGCCTTCTGAGTCAGGCTTCTGAGGGTCAGGTGCGGGCGGTGGGGGGGTCAGTGTTGCCGAGGGAGGTTGTTGGAGGAGTGGAGGGGGTTCTGCTCGTGTGCGTTGTCTGGGTGTCGTGTCTGTTAGTCCTTCTCTGTGTGGCCGCTTCGCCAGCGACTAGTCCATGGGGGTGGGGGGGCCGCCCTCGGCGGAGGGCCCAGAGGAGAGGGGAGTCACGCCGGCGCGCTCCATCGCGTCTAACTATAAAGTTATTTGTTTTGAAGATAAAGGAATTAGGGGATGGAGCGGGAAGGGGGATGTGATCGGGGACATATACACCACAGACGAATGTGCGGCATTCTTGCCGGACGGAGAAAGATGGATACGCCATAGAGGCAAATACATATCGGTAGGCCCACTTCTCAAGTCGTGGGAGAAGATATCCGAATGGTCTAGAGCAAGGCTTCTAGAAGCCACCGCTAACTATATGGACCTTCTTAGAAAGCATGCGACAACCCCACCCCCCGCTCCGGAGGAGCACGAACTAGCCCCGCAAGAAGATCCAGACGCACACGATCTAGGAGACCTTCTTGTGGACAAAGACCATAACTACTATTTGAACCGGAAGGGCGACTACCACGAAGTTAAGCTCAATGTAATGGGAGAACCCCATATCTACGAACGGATCAGCCCGCAGCTACTACCCAGAGAGCTATACACTCCGCTGAAGTGGGGACGAGCGTACGACGGGCCAGCGGATACGGCGTATCCGATACCTCAGGAATACACACTCAAAGGCACGCATAAAACGCTAGAAGAGATAAACGTCAAGGCATTGACTAAAGCGTTCCTCGCTATGAGGAAACCGAAGGCACAAAAATCCACACTAAGATGGGAAAAGAGGTTACCTGTCCTCTCGGGGAAGTGGAAACAAGTATCGCAACTATACAAGTATAACTTTCTGACACCAAGGGACTCCTATATGCACTTCAAACACGTTTTACACAGGAGATTAGCTACGGCGAATCGTTTTGCTGACGATCCAACATGTCGCTTTTGCGGCATAGCACCCGAGAGTTCCACGCATTTAGCCTCCTGTATCGCGACGGAGCCCGTTTTCGAATTCATAGAGGGACTTTTAGGGATTAACCTTAGGCCGGGATCTGAAGTAGCCCAGCGCCTTTTCTGCTATCAAGTGGATAGACCGCATCCCTCCTCGGGATACTTAGGTATCCTGGCATGGAGGTATATCCTAACGGACTTCTATAACATACAATACGGTAACGCGGACGGGAGGTCCGCTAAGTCGATCTTAAGAGCGATCCTTGCGAGATACGAGATACCACTTACTAGTAACGGCGAAAGTCGGATTCTTTCAGCGACTAAAGAAACAACGAGAAAATATGGGGCTACACGCCCCGAGCAACAAACATATTAAGAAAATGATAAGCCCCCTCTACGCGGTGGATAAAGACTTCAACCTAGAAATATCGGAAGACCTCCGGCAGGCGGCGGGAGGTCTGGAGATGCGCAACATCGCCTAGAGTAGTTTAACCGCTCTTAATAGAGACCCCAGCGGACAGCAAGAGGGACGCTAGGGGATATAAGAGAAGGAAATTCAAGCCGAGCCGGAGCAAAGGAGAAGCCATAGTCTCCCGCCCCCTTCTCTCCAACCCCTGGCCGAAGCAGCGCGCGCGGTCTCCCCGGAACCAGCTTCTCCGCTAAAGAGGGAACTGGGGAAGGGGAAGGGGGTTGTTAAGGGTTAAGGGTGGGCGGTAGGGAGGTCCACAAGCACACTGCCTCATGTCGCACACGTAGCGGAGATTTTTAAGAAGATTTTTTTTTTCCTTGATGTAAGTTACATGCAAGCCCTTGGCCCCTTTGGTGTTTCTTCCCCTTGGTTGCTACTCAGGGTTGTTCGTTAGAAGCGTCAAGAAGGTTCACGCTCAACGGCAAGATTTCCTCTATCGTGAAGATATCTAGTTGCGATCTATATCCGAAGTGATCGCCGCGGTCGCGCGACATGACGCTCCCCTTCGGACTCTCCGCTACGTGGGAAGTTACAACGGAGACACGCTCCGGCCGTCGCTGCGGAGTCTCTCTCTCTCTCTCTCGCTCTCTCTCTCTCTACTCCGTCTTTCTCGCGACGTGTTTGGGTTATCGGTGATTTGGGGTCAAGGTTGCTTGATAATTTGCTTGGTTTGGGTTTGGGTGAATGATTCCGGTGTGTTCGTGAGTCGGTGTATCCTGTTGTTCTCAGCTTCGTTGTCCGTCGTTGTTCGCTGCGTCGCTGCATTCTAGCAGCCTAGGCTCCCTGAGGGAAGAGTTCTTTGTAGGTCTAACAATCTTTTGCTATCCAACACTCTAGGGCCACTAGGAGCGCCTCGCCGCCCCACCGCCCTTGGTTCGCCGTTCGTTCCCCGTCTAGACACCCAAATGGGGTTGCCCGACCCAGTCCAGAATTTCATTCACCCGACTCCCGGCGGGGAGGAGGGCCAAAGCGCCGCGCTAGCCGCTGATGCCGCTCGCGACGGAGTGGCTCAGAGCCCTCCGGTAGCGCTCGACTCGACAGACGGGTAGGAACCTAGTAGCTTAGCGCACCCTCCTCCACCCAGACCTCTCAAACCTAATGATAAATGATAATGAAAAAAGCTTTCAGTATTCTGGCCTCGCACGCGGCCTTGCTGGGTCTCCACCTAGGCCGGACCCCTGAAACCAAAGACAAAGGAGTGAAGGGGGCAATGGAATGAGGTGGAGAAAAGGGACGTCAGTCGCAAGGGTAAGGGCGTTGTCGGTAGGGAGCGTAATGATAATGAGAGATCCCAGAATCTTCGGATTTTTTTGTAGACTCTTCAAGAATTATTTCTCAGCATCAGAAACATACTACCAAGTACCACCATTAGCTATGCATGCATCGAGCAAAGCTCTTTCCTCGAAGCTCTTTCCTCTGCAAGCGTATCAAGCATCGTAGTGTCAGAGTCAGCACGTGCGCGGGCATCGTGGCGACGCATTACGCACGACACTCTGACCCGGCGCGCGGTAGCGCGCGTGCGTAGGGCACGCGAATAGAACCGGGACAACACAGCACGACAACAAGCACGGAGATACCAAAGTTCACGCACGGCGAGCGAGTTGGGCCAACAAGAGCCGCTCACGGGCGGCGATGGAGCGGACTCGCGCCGTGCCGACGCGGTGGCGGCGGGCCGCGCGCAAGGTCCACCCATACGGCGGCCGTCGGGCGGCGTCATCACTTCTTGGGCGGCTTGTAGCCCTTCGGCGCGTCGTCGGGGATGCCGGCGAGCTTGGTGGAGCCGGGCGCGAGCGAGCGGCGCATAAAGGCGCCGAGCTTCTTGCCGGGGCAGATGTGGTCGAGGTCGACGCCCTTGCTCGGGTCCTTGGGGTACCAGTCGAGCGCCGGCCGGCTGATGGTGGTGGCTTTGCCGCCGAGGTAGTCGGGAATAACCTCGGCGTTGGCGATCTTGAGCAGCGCGCCCTGCGTCTTGGAGGAGTCCAGGATTCCGACCATGTCTTGGATCTGCTTGGAGAGCAATGGCTTGACAAGCTTCCAGCCTTGGTGGAGCGCCCACGCCGCGTTGAGCACGCGCGCGCAGCCGAGAAGCTCGGGGTAGTAGAGGTCGGCAAGCGGCATGATGGGCTTGAAGCGGATGAACATGCGCAGCGAGACGTGGCCGAGCCCAATGCCGCCTGCGTCCACCACCATGGCCTGGCGCACGAGCGCGCCCGACTCTTGCGTCAACTTGTCGGCGTGGTACGACAGGTACTCGAGGATGTACGTGTTGATGTCAAAGTACTCGGCGTTGTTGAGCTTCTTGAAGAAGGCGTCGACGTTGAGCGAGCCGTAGTCAATGATGGTCATCAGGTCGCCCGTCTTGGTGCGGCACAGGCCGTTGGCGACCGAGACGCACGTGAAAAGCTCCTTGATGTTGGGGATGTCGGCATAGTTCTGACCGGCGGCGATGCGCTTGCGCATCGCGTTGGCGCCCACCTTGGCACGCCACGTGGCGGTCGATTTGGCCTTCTTTTCGGCGGACGCGTACTTCCAGTCCTTGTCGACGAGGAAGCGCAGGATGAAGACATCGCCGTACTCGTCGAGCTCGCCGCCGTGCGCGATGTACGCCGCCTTGAGCTGCTTGATCATGTCGAGCTGCTTGGGGGTGAGCTCCTCGAGCGCCACGTGGTTGGCAGCGACGGGGCCCACCTCAGCTGCAGGCATGCGCTCGAGTGGCGGCGCGACAACGACGGCGGGGCCACGCGCGACAGCGGCTGCGGGCCTGGCCTCGTCCGCCGGCTCCTCCTCTTCTGGCTCCGCCTCGGCCGTCGGCTCCTTCTCGATGTCGGCCCGCTTGAGCTCCTCCACGGCGCGCACCTCATCGGGCGTGGGCGGCGCCTGCGACTCGACCGCCAGCCGCTCGGTCAGCTCATTGACGCGGGCCTCGAGCTCGGCCACCTGTTGCCGGCGCTCCTTGAGCTGGGCGCGCGCCTGGGCCAACTCGCGCTTCGTTGCCTTGACCGAGTCCGTCTCACCGTCTTGCCACGGAAGCATGAGACGCAGCTTCTCCCAGATGTTGCCCTCATCATACACAGTCACGTCCGTCGCGCCCATGTCGATCTCATCGAGGTCCTCGTCCTTGTCGGGCACGGGCGGCGTGGCGGCGACCGCCGTCCCCGGCAGTTCGCGCGCCGCCGCGCCCTGCTGCTCAGTGCGGCGCGAGAGCTCTTGACGGATCGAGCGGCGCTCCTCGCGGACGTTGGCACGCAGTGCGCGCGTGAGCGCCTGCATAAAGTCGCCCGAGACGACCTGCGAACGCAGCTCGTACATTGTGTTGATGTCGTCTGCGTGAGCACGCACGAGCACGGCAGGCTGGCCCTTGGAGTCGGTCGACGGCATCAGCGTGCCCGTCATGTTGGACGGCAGCGCGTACTGCAGCGCGGCGTGCAGCGCGTGGTCCGAGTAGGTGGTGAACGGGTCGCACGCCTGCCCATCGGAGCGAAAGACGACGCGAAATTCGATCTGATGGGACGGAGCGGACCACGGCCGAAGGGTGGGCGTGTCAGAGATGAGCCGGGGCGCCTTCCGGGGCCGCTTCCGTCAGGCCCACGCTGGCTCAGCGGGAAGGCGTTCATCGCTTTCGGCGGTCCTCTCCATGGGGCTTGCGGGTGGGGGGCCGAGAGGGGGAAGGGGTGGTCCCGTGGCTCATACCTTCATCGGTGGCTGCTTGCGGCCGGAATGCTTGCTGGAGGCCGAGCGAGAGAAGAGGCGTGGCGTGAAAGCCGACTTTCTCGTCTCTTTGGGCTCTGTGGAGGAGCCGGTGGTGCGGCTGCGAGAGAGCGGGGGGGCGGGGCGAGAAGAGAGGGCGCTCGTCATCGAGAGAGAGAAAGGCGGGAGTGGGGAAGGGAGCGGGCGGGCGGGAGGGGGAGGGAGGGAAGGAGGGAGAGAGGGAAGGGAGGGACGGAGGGACGGAGTGAGACAGGGAGAGATCGGGAGGGAGGGAGATGGAGAGAGGAGAAAAGAGAGGGAGAAGGAGAAGAGAGAGGGGGGGGAGAGAGAAGAGAGAGGAGGAGAGAGAGAGAGAAGAGAGAGAGAGAGAAGAGAGAGAGAAGAGAGAGAGAGAGAAGAGAGAGAGAGAAGAGAGAGAGAGAAGAGAGAAGAGAGGGGGGGGGGGGAGGAGGAGGCAGTTGCCGCGAAAGCCAGAAAGGAAGGAAGGAAGAGGAAGAAAGGCGGCGGCGGCGGCGGCGGGGAGACGCCGGGGGGGGGAGGGCCAAAGGGGGGCGTGAATAAGAGAAAGAAGCCTCCGAATCCTGTGAAAGAGGGCGCGGCGGGAAGGAGGTGGAGATGGTCGATTCGAGAGGATCCTCGTGTGGTTTTAAGAGAAGAGAAGGCCGCGGTGTGAGAGAAGAGAGCCGCCGCAGGGGGGGGCCGAAGGGCCAAAATAGGCGCCGTCACGCCCTATTTTGGCCCAAAGCAGAAGGGCTCTAGCTGGCTGGAGTTTTGTAGTAGAAGGGACTTATCGTCCCCATGTGCCTTGGTGTACACTTAATTAGGTGTCCCCCTGTGCCCTGTGGTCTGTGGAGTGGTGAGGGATTGGCTCCGGCCAGAGTTTCGAGAATTTATTTTCGAAATAAGGGGGGCCAATCGCAATCAAAACTTTTTACCGAAATAAAGGTCGATATGGCGCTGACGAAGCGAAATAAGCCCCCCCCCAGCCCGCTCCCCGCTCCCCCCCCCCCTCCCCCGCCCGGGGCCGCGCGCCGCGCCTTGGCGCGCTTCCGGGCATCCAAGCGCAAGCGCAAAACCGACAACCACGAGGATGAATGATGAATGAGGATGATGAGCTGATGACGCCCTTGAGGGCTCAGGGCATCCCTCCGACCCCCAAAGCTCGTCGCAGGAGGTTGGTCTACACACAGCATCCGAGACCGGGGATGTGGCCGCGCGGCAACGCATCGGGGCCCGCCGCGGCGACGCTTAAGCAAATTCCAATTCGAAATTAGGCCGAAATTAGACCCCTCGAAGCTCGAAATTTGCTCCAACCTCATCGAAATTTCGAATCGAGAATCGATATAAGGGTGGTTTTGGATCGAAACTTTGGCCGGAGCCAAGTGAGGGAGTGGCTGTGCTGGTGGATGTTTGAGATGCTTGTGGTTGTGCTGGGGCTTGAGCAGTGTGATGGATGCAGGGAGAGGAAGAGCGCGACAGCGATGCGGGAGCGGGAGCGATCTCAGAGGTCCTATTACTATTACATGGCATGACAGAAGGGTCGGAGAACATGACGGCGAGCGAGACGGGGTGGAGCACACAAGGGGTAGACACGAAGGACTACTTCCGAGCGAGCGCGCCAGAAACAAAAGACGGACAAGTAGCCCGGTCACTGTCGCGGGTACGAATGAACCCCGGGATGGTGAACACAATGTGTGGCTGGCAGCTGTTGCACCACCTTCCGGCCGATCCGCGCGACTGCGCCGAGCCCTATCTTCCCTCGACCTTCTGTCCTTACCCAAGGCCGCCCGCAGTTCGTCCTCGGAACTGTCCTCTTCAATGGCGTTATCGTAGTCCGACTCCGACTCTTCCGACTCCGGGGCATTGTCCTCCTCCTCCGCCTCTGATGCCGTATGCCGTGATCTGCTGCACCACATTGCGCAGGGGGCGGGGCTCGGACTCGGACTCGGACGGCGGCACCCTCTCCCTCTCTGAGGAGGCAGGCCTCGGCCGCTTAGAGCGGGAGCTAGCAGAGCTAGAGGGCGTCATGCGCGTGCGCATGCGGGGGGGGGAGGCGGGGGGGGGGGGCTTCGGTCGGGGCCCAAATTTCGCTTCGGCGCTACGCGCCGTTCTTCAGCGCTTCGCACTTGCACCCAAATTTCGGTCAAAAATTTCTATTTTGGTGGTCCACCCAAATTTTGCAAAACACTTCTCGAAACTCTGGCCTGGGCCCTGGGCCAAGCTATGATTCATGATACTCATAGATGGGAGATGGGGGCTATGGGCTATACGGCTATACTCGTAGAGAGCGGGCACCACGCCCCCGAACTTGCGCTCAGTTGCTCAATTGCTCAGTTGCAGGGAGGGCCCAAGCTTGTGGCGCAGTTCCGCAGCCCCCCAAGCACCAAGCTTGCCGAACACTTTGTACTTTGTACCAAGCAGCCCCCCAAGCTTGCCGGACACTTTGTACAAGTAAAGTATTGAGCTGGGCCTCCTCCCCCCCTTCCCCTTCCCGCCGCCCAAACCGCTTATTGGGCCCGTCCCGGCGTCTCATCTCTATTTATGGTACAATATTGGAGATTGGCTCGATGCAAGTCTATTTATGGGACTATTCGCAACTGTGGTCGTGCGTTGGCGGGGAGAGAGAGAGAGAGAGAGAGAGAGAGAAGAGAGAGAGAGAGAGAGAGAGAGAGAGAGAGAGAGAGGGGCGGAGAGAGAAGAGAAGGGGGGGGAGAGAGAAGAGAAAGAGAAGGAATGATTTGGTGAGGATCCGTTCCTTCCGCGTGAGCGCGAGGGATTTCTTTCTCTTACGGGGCTCACTTTCT